>NW_025911983.1:0-10026 GCF_018835915.1 Vigna umbellata
TGTGAATGGATAATTCTCCTAATCTTTTTCAATTGAAAGAGCACGACTTTTTATAAACCTTTACAGATAAAAATTGAATGTAAGTAAATGGCTAAAAAGTAGTCACGTACATCGAAATAATAGCTAATAGACTAGTTCAACCCTTAGAAATAGGGCTTTATTTAAAAAACAAATAATAATTCAACAATTCGTCCCTTAAGCTCTAGCTTAATGTAGTAATATCAACTACTCCAAGCATTTGTCGAAGTTTTTCAAATTGTTCAAGCTTCACCGCCTTAGTCATTATATCTACCACCTGTTCCTGAGTATTGCAATATTTCAATTGAACAATGTGATCATTTACGAGATCTCTAAGAAAGTCAAATTTTACTGCAATGTGCTTACTACGTCCATGAAAGACAAGATTTTTGGACAGCTGAATAGTAGAGTTGTTATCGCATAGAATTGTGATTGGTTCCTTTCTTTCAATCCCAATATGTTCTAGAATTCTGTGATGCAAAATACATTGACAAGCACATGCTGCTGCAGCTATATATTCTGCCTCTGTAGTTGATAAGCTAACTACTGACTACTTTTTCGAAGCCCATGATACAGCCCCTGATCCTATTATGAATACTGCCCCAAAAGTGTTTCGTCTATCATCTAAATCCCCAGCATAGTTACTGTCACTATAGGCTGTGATTTCAGTTTTTCCTCCCCTTTGGTATAGAATACCGTACTTAATGGTACCTTTGACATACCTCAGTAACTACCATAGATTGTGAACCACTCGACTGGGCTGGACGAGCGTATGGGGTCCTGTTCCTATTCACATTGGGTCTCGACATAACCGGTCCTCTCGACGCCTGTTGTTTCTTATGTTGTTCCACCTCAGCCATATTTTTCTCAAGTACCTTAGCCCTCTCAACCATGGCTGGGAACGTCCGGATACATAGACTGGAAATTAAAACCTTGAGATCACTCCTCAATCCGTTCTCAAATTTTCTACACTGCCACACTTCACTTGTGGCCATAGTATTGAATCTGACGAGATGTTTGAATTTTTTGGTGTACTCCGAGACGGACATATTTCCTTGAACCAGTTGTAGGAATTCCACCTCCTTTGCAAACCGCACGCTGTCAGGGAAGTATTCCTCATAAAATTTGTTTCTAAATACTTCCCAGGTGATCGGTTGTTGCGCGTCCGTAAGAATAGCTCTAGCGCTCGACCACCAATGGCTCGCTTCTCCAGTCAGTAAATACTCAGCGTACGCCAACCTGTTTTCATCAGGGCATCGTTTGGCATTGAAGATCTTCTCTATATCCCTCAACCACTGATCCGCTTCGTCGGGGAGACCCTTCCCACTGAATTTAGCAGGATGGTGTTGGAGGAAACTCTCCAAGCTCCATTTGGCAGTAGGCGGGGCAGCGTTGGAAGAAGACGCCCCTGAATGATGCCTAGTCGCTGCTAAGATCTCCATCAGTTGTCTTTGTGTAGTTTCAGAGTTGGCACGTGAAGCTTCCAAACTCTGCATGGCACTCTGATTCTGCTGCATTAGAGTGGCATTTTGTTCCATCAGTGTAGTGTTCTGCTGCTGTAAGCGGTCTATTACTGTCTCCAACAACCTAGCTTTGTTGGACGCATCAGGCTCGTTAGGTTGGGGTGGAGGAGGGAGTCTAGGTGCCATCGTTTTCTGTACCAGAGAAAACGAACGTTAGAAATGTCTAATAGTTAAAACAGTAACTTATTAAACACACGATAAGCACACAGCAAAAACGCAATGCACTCATAACCTACAGCTTTCTTAAGAGAACAAAACTGCTCTGATACCAATAATGTAACATCCCAAAATTATACAGTCATCAACTATATACTTAGAATAATTACACGTATCAATAACCCAAAACAGTTTTAATACACAGGGAGCGACAATAACGAAAGAGGCCGAACGGCCGTAAATGTACAATAATTTAACGAGCGTTCACCAAAGATAAGGACGAACGGTTTACAAAACAAATACCGAACGTCCAACTATAAACTAACCATAAAAGAGCGCTCGCTCACAGCCGCTCGCTACTCTAACTACACTAACTAGAACCGAACGCTCACTGTTCGGCCTTCACTTCAACTTCTACCAGATTTTCTTCAGCAAGGAATCCTTCTTCAAGCGTTTGCTCCAGAGAAGCATCTCCCTCTGCTCACATCCACACGGATGATCATTGCATTTGACAAGACGGATATACATAGACCAGACAACACAATGGAAAATGCAAGGGTAAGCTTATTGAATTTAATTCAAGTCAAACATACAGTTCATACATATCAAATATATCAATTTATTCATACCACATGCATTCAAATCATACATTAACTCAACCAAAAATCCTGATACTAGACCGACCGTCCGGACTGTATGAAACCTGTGTAGCTAAGGCGTCCGTGCACTCAGGTGGGGTAACTGGAATGCTCATCAGTAGCCACATGAGGTTAGTCTTTTTGTCCAAGTTACAGTTATGGACTAGACCTCCTGCCATTCCCACGCATGACCTACTCCTCTCTACTTGAGAACGAGCACTCACGGAATATCAGGATGGATCACCATCTAAGCTTACCACGTTCATACTACAAATATCAATATCCAGTCAAGAGTCGTTCCACCCTGGAACGCTCGTTCAATATCTTCAATCACAATTTCAATTCTCATGGTGTTCGCACATCTTAATTCATCCTTTTAAATACATTTTCATTCTATGTTCCACTCTCTTAAAATGACGAACGTTCACTCCTCTTCATAACGAGGACGAACGTCGAGGACAAGACCGAGAAAGACTTCTTTGAATTAGTTAAATGAACTAACCCTATTACGATCGGAAAGTACTTAGAATAATTTAAGTTTAATGACTCTGGAAAGAATCCAATGGATAGATACCTTACAACTTGGTTGAGTAAGATAAACCGAACACAATTTAATTTAGGGGACGACCGCCCGTCAATGACCGAGCGTGAAAGTAGGCGTTGAATAAATCTTTGGACGAACGTCACCGAAGACTTGGACGAACGTCAATAAATATTTTGGACGAACGCTATTTAAAATTTAGGACGAACGCTTATTGGAAATTCAGGACGAGCGCTATACTCACTCGTTACACTTTACGGAAATGGACGAGCGTTCGGTCTGAGACCGAGCGCCACTTAGGTCGAACGCTCATTTCAATACCGAGCGCTATTAAGAAAGAACGCTCGTTTCAAGACCGAGCGCTATTAAGAACGAACGCTCGTTTCAAGACCGAGCGCTATTAAGAACGAACGCTCGTTTCAAGACCGAGCGCTATTAAGAACGAACGCTCGTTTCAAGACCGAGCGCTATTAAGGACGAACGCTCGTTTCAAGACCGAGCGCTATTAAGGACGAACGCTCAGTGTAAGACCGAGCGTTACTTAAGNTTTCATACCACAAAGTCAATGCTGCTGTAGTTTGCTTGCTTTGTCGTGTTAGAATGTTAGAAAACTGCAGAAGAAGAAACTTCTTGAATATCAGAGGCCTATCCCTGTGTTTGACAATCTTGGACTGTTGGCGAAATCCTCAAGAATATTGCGACCCCAATGGCAGCACCAGCTCAGCGGAGACTGAAACTCCCTGGCAAGACGAGTAGACTTCTTAACATAACATGAATTCCTCGCCACCATCGTGCAGCATATGTAATCCATGGGATACTCTCCACCAAACAATTCTTTCCCCTCCCTTTGCTCTCCCCATCACAGCAAGCACAACTCCTCATTCCTACACACAAAACCCAAACCATCCTTCCCAAACTTCATTCTTACCCCCGCCTACCACCCAGGTACACTCCCAGAGCAAACCTATCTGCCGGCAAACGACTGTTCATATATGTATTGTATATTTTGATAGTATCAAAGATAGGTTTTCATTTTGTCACGCCCCATTTCTCCGGTTCTACTAAATGCCTTCCCCCCCCTCCCTTCTCACCTTTTTTTCTGTCACCCCTCAGTCTCACTGGCACAACCTATTTGCGATTTTTCACCCTGCACATCTGAATCAAGGAGTACCACAGAATCCTCAATCACGAGCCAACCCTACTAGGCGCCACTTACTACTCCCGACACCTTTTTATACCCTTTACCACCCCCATCCCAGGGTCTGTGTTTTTTTAATCCACACACCTCCTCCTCCTTTTTCACAATCAGCTCTTCCTGTCTTCAACTGCCTCCTTTATAAATCCTTTGTGGAATCTCCCTTTTTTACCCTCCCGGTCTCCCAATATGAGTTCCCTTCACCCACTTTCCATACAACCACACCCACTCCAACTTTGTCCTTTCCCTTTTTTAGCCCACGACTCCCTTTCCGTTTTCCTCCCTTTGCAATAATCGCACTTTGTTTCCTTAGTACTTTCCTTTTCCGTTCAACCCACGTGTACCCTTTCGTATCCTCAGAAGAAAACAACTTCCCCATTGTAAGGTCATACATGAATGCCCTAATCCCCGGATTGCAATCATGAACGGCACCAAATGACACAACTTCTCTCCATCCGCAACAAACACTTTTCCTCTTTCTTTTTTTTCCTTTTTCAACCTTTACGCTCCCGGCACTCCACCATTTTCGTACCCCTCAACAACCAAGACGCGAATTGCCGATGACCCCATCGGCGACCGTGCACAACCCAGAATCTTTCACCACGCGGGAACAGCTCCCGGTCCCCCCCTTCGATCTGACGGAACTTAGGAACACAAAACCCATAAAACCCGAATTCGCCTCCAATTCGGGTCCGCTTCACAGCGAGATCGTTGAGGCGAATTGACACTTTTTCCCCTTTTTTTTCGTTTCCACCCCCCAGCGCAGAACAAAGCAGTCGTTTGGGGCGGTCGGGGTTGTGGATTCATTAGTTTCTTAATCATGACGTTCCTTGGTGCGCCCGAAGCTCCGCCCCACCCGTGCGGGGATTTCCCCCCGCGATTCTTGACGGTTACACGACGACAAACAGTCACAGACGGGGCTATAGGGTTGTTGGAGCGTTTTTTTGGTTGCGTGTTCCATCCGATGGGGACGACTTTTTTTGGCAAAGCTGTTTTGTCCGTTCTTGCTGTTTTTTTGAGAGGATTGGTCGCGCATCTTTTTTGAGTCCGCTGGACGCGCGAGAGAAGTCGTCGCGCAGCAGGAGCCAAGGTTACGTCGCGAGGATTCACTCTGTCCAGCAAGTGGTGACGGCGGAAAAGGTGAGTGAAGATGTATGAGAGGGAATAGAGCTTACATAAGGATGGCCCTCGGACAACTTTGATTCGGCGGACGCGCTCTGACGCCGTGGAGAGCACGCGCAAACCAGTTGACTTGTGACTTGTGAATCTCGAAGTTGTAGTTGGAGGGGAGGACGGAGATGGCGGCGTTGAGAAGCGGGTCGTTGAGGATTGAATCTGGAATTTGATTTTTCACGAAACGCTTTGGCTTTGGCTTTGGGTTTGCAGGATTGTTGGGTTGGAGAGGAGATGAAGATGTTAACTACACAGACTACTGCCTGCACACACTGTTTGTGAATGGATAATTCTCCTAATCTTTTTCAATTGAAAGAGCACGACTTTTTATAAACCTTTACAGATAAAAATTGAATGTAAGTAAATGGCTAAAAAGTAGTCACGTACATCGAAATAATAGCTAATAGACTAGTTCAACCCTTAGAAATAGGGCTTTATTTAAAAAACAAATAATAATTCAACAATTCGTCCCTTAAGCTCTAGCTTACTGTAGTAATATCAACTACTCCAAGCATTTGTCGAAGTTTTTCAAATTGTTCAAGCTTCACCGCCTTAGTCATTATATCTACCACCTGTTCCTGAGTATTGCAATATTTCAATTGAACAATGTGATCATTTACGAGATCTCTAAGAAAGTCAAATTTTACTGCAATGTGCTTACTACGTCCATGAAAGACAAGATTTTTGGACAGCTGAATAGTAGAGTTGTTATCGCATAGAATTGTGATTGGTTCCTTTCTTTCAATCCCAATATGTTCTAGAATTCTGTGAAGCAAAATACATTGACAAGCACATGCTGCTGCAGCTATATATTCTGCCTCTGTAGTTGATAAGCTAACTACTGACTACTTTTTCGAAGCCCATGATACAGCCCCTGATCCTATTATGAATACTGCCCCAAAAGTGTTTCGTCTATCATCTAAATCCCCAGCATAGTTACTGTCACTATAGGCTGTGATTTCAGTTTTTCCTCCCCTTTGGTATAGAATACCGTACTTAATGGTACCTTTGACATACCTCAGTAACTACCATAGATTGTGAACCACTCGACTGGGCTGGACGAGCGTATGGGGTCCTGTTCCTATTCACATTGGGTCTCGACATAACCGGTCCTCTCGACGCCTGTTGTTTCTTCTGTTGTTCCGCCTCAGCCATATTTTTCTCAAGTACCTTAGCCCTCTCAACCATGGCTGGGAACGTCCGGATACATAGACTGGAAATTAAAACCTTGAGATCACTCCTCAATCCGTTCTCAAATTTTCTACACTGCCACACTTCACTTGTGGCCATAGTATTGAATCTGACGAGATGTTTGAATTTATTGGTGTACTCCGAGACGGACATATTTCCTTGAACCAATTGTAGGAATTCCACCTCCTTTGCAAACCGCACGCTGTCAGGGAAGTATTCCTCATAAAATTTGTTTCTAAATACTTCCCAGGTGATCGGTTGTTGCGCGTCCGTAAGAATAGCTCTAGCGCTCGACCACCAATGGCTCGCTTCTCCAGTCAGTAAATACTCAGCGTACGCCAACCTGTTTTCATCAGGGCATCGTTTGGCATTGAAGATCTTCTCTATATCCCTCAACCACTGATCCGCTTCGTCGGGGAGACCCTTCCCACTGAATTTAGCAGGATGGTGTTGGAGGAAACTCTCCAAGCTCCATTCGGCAGTAGGCGGGGCAGCGTTGGAAGAAGACGCCCCTGAATGATGCCTAGTCGCTGCTAAGATCTCCATCAGTTGTCTTTGTGTAGTTTCAGAGTTGGCACGTGAAGCTTCCAAACTCTGCATGGCACTCTGATTCTGCTGCATTAGAGTGGCATTTTGTTCCATCAGTGTAGTGTTCTGCTGCTGTAAGCGGTCTATTACTGTCTCCAACAACCTAGCTTTGTTGGACGCATCAGGCTCGTTAGGTTGGGGTGGAGGAGGGAGTCTAGGTGCCATCGTTTTCTGTACCAGAGAAAACGAACGTTAGAAATGTCTAATAGTTAAAACAGTAACTTATTAAACACACGATAAGCACACAGCAAAAACGCAATGCACTCATAACCTACAGCATTCTTAAGAGAACAAAACTGCTCTGATACCAATAATGTAACATCCCAAAATTATACAGTCATCAACTATATACTTAGAATAATTACACGTATCAATAACCCAAAACAGTTTTAATACACAGGGAGCGACAATAACGAAAGAGGCCGAACGGCCGTAAATGTACAATAATTTAACGAGCGTTCACCAAAGATAAGGACGAACGGTTTACAAAACAAATACCGAACGTCCAACTATAAACCAACCATAAAAGAGCGCTCGCTCACAGCCGCTCGCTACTCTAACTACACTAACTAGAACCGAACGCTCACTGTTCGGCCTTCACTTCAACTTCTACCAGATTTTCTTCAGCAAGGAATCCTTCTTCAAGCGTTTGCTCCAGAGAAGCATCTCCCTCTGCTCACATCCACACGGATGATCATTGCATTTGACAAGACGGATATACATAGACCAGACAACACAATGGAAAATGCAAGGGTAAGCTTATTGAATTTAATTCAAGTCAAACATACAGTTCATACATATCAAATATATCAATTTATTCATACCACATGCATTCAAATCATACATTAACTCAACCAAAAATCCTGATACTAGACCGACCGTCCGGACTGTATGAAACCTGTGTAGCTAAGGCGTCCGTGCACTCAGGTGGGGTAACTGGAATGCTCATCAGTAGCCACATGAGGTTAGTCTTTTTGTCCAAGTTACAGTTATGGTCTAGACCTCCTGCCATTCCCACGCATGACCTACTCCTCTCTACTTGAGAACGAGCACTCACGGAATATCAGGATGGATCACCATCTAAGCTTACCACGTTCATACTACAAATATCAATATCCAGTCAAGAGTCGTTCCACCCTGGAACGCTCGTTCAATATCTTCAATCACAATTTCAATTCTCATGGTGTTCGCACATCTTAATTCATCCTTTTAAATACATTTTCATTCTATGTTCCACTCTCTTAAAATGACGAACGTTCACTCCTCTTCATAACGAGGACGAACGTCGAGGACAAGACCGAGAAAGACTTCTTTGAATTAGTTAAATGAACTAACCCTATTACGATCGGAAAGTACTTAGAATAATTTAAGTTTAATGACTCTGGAAAGAATCCAATGGATAGATACCTTACAACTTGGTTGAGTAAGATAAACCGAACACAATTTAATTTAGGGGACGACCGCCCGTCAATGACCGAGCGTGAAAGTAGGCGTTGAATAAATCTTTGGACGAACGTCACCGAAGACTTGGACGAACGTCAATAAATATTTTGGACGAACGCTATTTAAAATTTAGGACGAACGCTTATTGGAAATTCAGGACGAGCGCTATACTCACTCGTTACACTTTACGGAAATGGACGAGCGTTCGGTCTGAGACCGAGCGCCACTTAGGTCGAACGCTCATTTCAATACCGAGCGCTATTAAGAAAGAACGCTCGTTTCAAGACCGAGCGCTATTAAGAACGAACGCTCGTTTCAAGACCGAGCGCTATTAAGAACGAACGCTCGTTTCAAGACCGAGCGCTATTAAGGACGAACGCTCGTTTCAAGACCGAGCGCTATTAAGGACGAACGCTCAGTGTAAGACCGAGCGTTACTTAAGACGAACGCTGGGTATAAACCGAGCGCTATTAGGACGAACGCTCAAATAACATTTCAAAGGGGGACGCTCGTTCTTAAGACGAATCCTTTCCAAATGAAAGAATTTCCACTCTAAATCATTGTCAGGGAAAACCGAACGGTAGAAGACCGTTCGATGACGAGCGTGCTTTATCAAAGTAAGAACTATTAATTTTGCCCAGATTTTTCATATGATTCATATCTTATAATCTATCTCCACCTTAAATCTCATACATTACAGAATTCATATTATCATATTTCAGTTCATACTTTATACATCGTATCAAAATATCAAATTACATACTTTATAAGATTCTCATTGATCATTCATACCAAGCAACCATCAGCATACGAATCACCCAATGCATACCACATTCATTCAGTGTAACAGCGATCGTTCATAACTAATACATCAGCATACAATTCATGCATACCATCCATACCGAACATGCATACAACACACAGTATAAATTAAATCACAATAAGCTTCCCTTACCCGGATTTCGTAGCGAACGTTCTAAGATGAGTGGTTTCTACTCGTCCAAAGTGACTTTCTATTCTCAACGTTCCTCTTAAACTCTTCAACTAAAATTTACAAAAGAAAACGAAAGGACTGAGTTCACGCCCATGCATGCAGATGAGTACGGTTTGCAGAAATTCCAGAGACGAACGTCCAAGCGAACTTACCAGAACTGAGAATGGTTCGGTTTGATGGAAAGCTCAGGACGTCTGGATCTCCTCTACGGTTTCTGAAATTGGATCGGAGAATAAGAAAGTGAGTTATGGTAGAGAGAAGGAGAAGGGCTCTAGAGAGAAGGAGGAGAAATGGAGATTCTGAGTTTGGAAGGGAAGAAGGTGCGCGTGAGAGAGAGTGGGAGATTTTCTAGAAAAGTCACTTTTGTTCAAAATCCCACTGTCAGACGGACGAGCGTCCCTCTACACGACACCTGCGTTCCACTACTGGTTTCAGAAACTTCCACTTTGACAAGTGGCGCACATGCACGGCTCGTTGGTAGATTTCCAAATACTCAGGACACATGGCACGGCGCATGCAATTGAGTACGTGCGTGTCATTAATGGCACTGAACACGTGTCCCGGCG
>NW_025911985.1:0-35215 GCF_018835915.1 Vigna umbellata
AATTATCATTGCAAACATTCAAATTTATGCGCCCTTGATATAGGAGGAAGAATTATTTATATTGGATGTTAGATATTGAAATACATTTAGATGCAATGGATGTTATTGATATCATTGAAGAAATCAATAAAGAATTTCATCAACTAATTTACTCCTATAATAATATTATTTTTAAAAGGGATTTCACAAATACTCTAAATTAATTTAATGTCTTTTGTGAGTTGATTGAATAAAACAATACTCTTTTGATGAAAAATAATGAGACCCGCTGTCTGATTCATATTTTCATAGTCATGATTGTACTAGTGATCATAACATTGGACATGTTTATAAAGAAAATTTCAAACAAAACATTTTATCATCAGTGGAACAGTAAAAAAGGAAAAACAAAAGGATATGAAAATAATATCAAATAAGATTAAAATATATATTATTGTCGGTGGTAAAGACCATTTTAGTTGTACCTGTCGTACACCAAAATATCTTTAAAATGCGGAAAAAAACAAAGAAATACTTGACCTCTGAGATGATGATTTTGATTATTGATATGTCACTTGATACGTCTAGGTCTCCTTAAAATCTCTAAGGAGTTCCACTGTGATAGCAACCTCCTTAGCTAAGGAACAAAAATGACAGCATAACTTTACTAAAAAAATCAAAGGTTAATATAAGGGTGGAGACAAATCTATTTTGTGCCATGTGGCCACTACTTATGGACAATCCTCTCCATTCCTATAGTGACATGTGACCACTAACTATGGGAAATCATCTCCAATGAGAGCATGACACATGGTCATACTCACATAGGTGGAACATCACACACTCTTGTCCACTAGCTATGTTAAAAACTTTGACCCCTAGGTAGCGCTTGGACGTCCCACTTTGGTCAACATTGGACCTTGGCCTTTGTTGACTCAAGTGGTATAAAAAAACCTACTCTACTTGGCCCAAAATTATTCCTATGTTAGAAGCTCCATAATGGCTCAAGATGGTCAAAGAGAGAGTTTAGACCCATCTTACACATATGACTTCAACTCTTCTTGAAATGCTTGGCCATGGCTAAGGGGTATGTCATCACACTAATATTTAACAAAGATTACATGAGTTTCACCACTCTTGATTTATAATGAGTGTCAACACTCATCGTCTTAACACTAGTCAACTGACTAGATCTTTTAACTCAATTAAGTTAAACACCAAGTGTTTTAATTCAATTCTAAATTTACAAGACAACCAAAATGTTTTTTTCAAGCAAGATACAAATTTGATAAATCTAAAAAAGAGAATAAGTTTTCAACACAAAGCAAATCTGAATGACTTGTAAATATTTTCTATTTAAATGAAAGCGCTAAACAATGTAGAGAAAGATAGAGAGCATAACAACAAGCTTCTTTATATGCACATATCTTTCTTGTCTTCTCTTCATGTAACCATCCATATATGATCTTCTACGAGAAAGAATTGTTAGACTGAAACTTGACTTCCATGTAGACTTCATAACCTTTTTAGGTGGATAGTGAGACTATGCGGTCTATGTTGCATAACACTATGTTTTATCATAACTTGACAAATAGTAGCTTGTATTATTCTAAATAGCTTAAAGCTTTAAGGAAACATTTCTAGAATGTCTTCTTATCTCTTAACGTCTTTATCAATCTTGTGTAGGATTTTGAGTAAAGGTCTTGTACTTTTACGATCTTCACAGATAAAGAGAACAAAACATACAATCAAAGAAGTACTTTTTCGTACATGATATAAATGTTTTAAATGTTGGTAATCGTTTAGGCATATTACATGTTTAAAACATTTTGGCACATGTTAGCTCGTTGAAAGAAACATCGTTTAGGAAGAAAAACGTAAATATATCATTTTTAGACAATATAAAACTTTAAATGCTTATTTTATAAAATTGTTTGTCAGTTTTATTACATCATTTAGAGAGCTTTTCCTAGATGACTCTTTTCTTTAAACACTTATATGTTCAACACTGTTTGGATATAAAATTTTAAGCTTTAGTGTTTTGTTAAGTATAAACTTAGAGGTTTCCTTTGTTAAATGTTGTTTGTTAAACATTGTCTGTTAGATGATATATGCTAGAAAACATTGTTTTCACAAAACATTATTTAATAGACAATTTATATTGAAGAACTCTTATTTCGTTTAACGTTATTTGTTAAACTTCAAAACGGGAAATGCTAGACGATCCTATTTCTTTAAATGATCTTGTCTTAACCGTACATAAATTTATTAAACTTTTGTTTGATGAATATTGTAGATGGATCTTTGATCCAATAGGAATGATACACAAGTTGACCAATAATAAAGGTTGTTGTCATGGAGAAACATGCATATCTGAAGACATATCCCCTTCAAGAGGGAGGGGATGATGACAAACGCCCTAACTATGACCAAGAAGATACAAGAAGAGTAGGCTTCAATTGTGGAAGGTGGACCCAAGCTCTTATCCTCTTAGGCCATTAGTAAGTTCTTAGTCGAGTAGGTTTATTTTAGGTCTTGTATTATAAGCCTAATAGTTTATAGTTTTCTTTGGGCCTAAGGTTGTAGTGTATGGTTTTGGACCTAGAGAAGATAGGCCTTAAGGAGACACTTGGATTTAGGGTAAAAACCCTATATTGAAGTACAAACCTTCTAGAAGCTTGTGGGCCCTTGACTAGAGTAATCTCTAAGTTGCTCTCTTTTATGAGATGCATCTGAAAGTCAACACAATTTTATCATCTGAAAGTCAATCACTTAGGCATCCAAATTGTTTTCCAACACATATCACACTTATCTTCACAAATCAAATCTATTTGGTACACACTAATATCAGTATTACTTTACATGAATTATAAAACTAGTTAAAACATAGTATTTTCGCCAAATCCATGTGATACGACACTTGTTATACTACTAATTACTTAGTATTATATGGATGGTATACTTGGATGACACTTTGCAAACCCAACCATGTTCCATGTTCCCAGTGGAAAAGGACTAGTGGTTTGTATCATCCTCCTAATTGAAGAGAATTTTGCTTAGTCTCAAAGTTTGTAGATTAGGAGCTTTGCTCTTCATTTGTGAGATAACCTCTAGAGTTTCTTAGATTATAAATAAAGGTGTCTTCCCTATGTAAAAACTACCTATGAATTGAGTATTATTATGTAGCCAATTTTGGTCATACTCCTTCTAGGTTTCCTTTAGCCACTCTTCCTTAAGATTTGACCCAACCTCTGTCGAGACCACTAAACACCACCGTTAGCCTCCCTCTTGCTTGAGTCATATAGCTTGGAGGAGGGTCCATTCATCTCATTACATCTGTTGAGATTGTTGATAGGGGGAGCACTGATTTAGCTGAACCCATAATCTCAGTGATATCTGTGTTTTTTATGATGACAACACATAATTAATAACACATGAGTATTCTGTGTTACATGTTCTATGCTTACTTACATGTTATATGCTTTTGATTTAATGTGATACATTGTATAGCATATTTGTGAACATGATTGTGTTGTTCATTGCATATCACTATGTTTAATATGTGATTTTATATGTGTATGCATGACATAAGTTTTTGTAAATGAAAAACCACAAGCACTTTGGTTGAACTTTAATGTGTAGCAAAACAACAGTTTTAAGTCGATTAGATTATGACATGAATCGATTAAAACTTGTGTGTTTGCACAAACTTTTATCAAGTGTGCTATGAGTTATTTTGAAGAGAAAAGTTTTCAAAAATATGCTAAGTGATTTTTCTTAATCGACTGCATGCAATTTGTATTCAACTAAGTTGGTTGTTATTTTGAAAACTGATTGAATGCTTGACATAAACTGTCTTAACGGTCATATTTTTAAATATATTGACCAAGCATTTATTGTAAGTCGATTGTATTAAATGTGCATTCATTTAATGAGCTTGACTGATGTTAGTCTGTTATAACTGCAAGATGTATTCGATTTCATTAATAGCTAAATCGATTAAAATGCGTCTGATGTGTGTATTACTATAAATTGACGTTGATTTGATATCTGTAAGAACTTTATGCATTTGACATTTCCATATCTTTTACACAAAGCTGTGTGATCTTATAGAGAAAGGAAAAGCTCCAAGAACCAAGATTGAATGGCGATCAAAGACTTGAGGTTTCTTGAGAAGCAAAGGCTTGGTGATTGAATGCTGATCAATCTGCACAAACGGGGTGATTCTACGTGTCAGGATTTGAAATATGTGAAGATTTTGCTTATTCCCTACGATGTTTGCAGGAAGAAGAACAATGTCTTGACTTTGAGGGTGCCTCAAAGAGATAGACAGCCAGAAAGGGTGTTCTTGATACTGGTCTTGTTTGTGTTGTTGCCTATATTTAGATTAGAGGGTTAGAGAGGTTTTTTTACACTTTTGACGTGAGGGGGATTGTAAAAACCTGTTATAAAAAACCTTGATCTTTATAGTGCATTTGCTTCTGGTGGTTGGAAGGCACTAGATGTAGGACAGGTTCGGCCGAACCAGTTATAAAAAATCAGCGTTTGAATTCTAATCCCTACACTCTTTTATTAAGTCGGATTTAAGCTGTCAGTATATTCGATTGAATTTATTGCTGCATTGCATATCTTAAACCTTTGCGATTCAAGAAAACGTGCAAAGCATCTTATTTTGTGAAATAGATTTTTGAAAGCTTATATTTTTTCACTTCACCAATTCAACCCCCCCCCCCCCCCCTCTTGGTGTGAGAAACTAAGCCATTCTATTTTAAAATTGGCACCATAGTTGGTTTTCATAAAAGATTTGAAAAATAAATCGATTACTATTTCTGTTTAATCGATTCGATCCTGAGAAATGACTTTCACTTCTCAAACCTTTGGTGAAGGTGCATCAACAAATAGACCACCTCTATTTGCTGGTGAGAACTATGCTTTTTGGAAAATCAGGATGCAGATTTTTCTTGAATTCGTGGATAAAGGAGTATGGGATGCTACTCTTAACGGTCCATATGAGCCCACTCAAATTATCAATGGAAAAACTATTTTGAAAAACTTTTTAGGAGTGGGACTCGGATGAGACCGCAGAGCTCAATATGATGTGAAAGCCAGAGAAATGTTATTGCCTATGCACTGACCATGGATGAATTTTTCAGGATTTCCCAGTGCAAGACTACCAAAGAAATGTGGAAAGTTCTTGAGGTGACACATGAAGGCACAAACGAGGTATAGCGTGCCAGGAAAAACTCCCTTGTGCAAGAATATGGACTTATTCAGGATGAAGGCTGGTGAGACCATTACGAAGTGCATAAATGATTCACTCATATAGTAATTACTTGATGGCTCTCGACAACACAGTGTTTGATAAAGAGGAGATCAACCATCAAAATCCTGAAGAGTCTTTAACAGGAGTGGCAGCAAAAGGTAAAACCATTATAAGACTCTGAGATTTAACAAACATGAATATGACAGCTCTTTTGGCAAGCTAGGAGCATTGTGAACTAGAAAACTTGGCAGGCAAGAGGAGGAAGAAGGAAATTGAGGAGAAGAAATCATTACCCTCAAAGTCACAAGCAAGAAAAGTCCTTAAGAAGTTGAATCTGAAGATTGAATCGGATGTGAAGTATCAGGAAAAGGATATCATGAATATGATGGTGAGAAAATTTAATCGATTCATGAAAAATATAAATTCTGCTACTAACAATGCAAAGTCCTTCAAGAGGAAGAAAAAGTGCAAAGAAGCAACATTGTACAGTGCTATCAATGTGGAAAAGAAGGTCACATCCACGCATGACTGTCTAAACTTGAAGAACAAGTAGAAAGCAACACAAAGTACCTCAGACAAAACAGAAAGCAAAAAGGAAAAACAATATGAGCCTAGGAAAACAGTGATAGTGATTCTTCAAATGGTGAAGATTGTAGTGTTGAAGAGGAGTCAAACTTATGTTTCATGACAGGCTCTGCACACGCTGATTATGGACAATGATGCAATTTTCAAAAATAAGCCAATAGAAGTGAAGTATGATTACTACTTGATGCATTTCAGGAATTCATAGCAGAAAGCCATGCAACTCCAATATAAGGTAAATCAATTATCCTTTGAAAGAAAAGATATAAGCACATTAAATTGATAATCTGTAGAGGAAAATGATAAACTGAAAAATGAGTTAGAAATTGCTTTGAAATCTACAAAGATAGTTAAAACAGAAATACAAATGGTTGAAAAGAAGTGTGATAACTGTCCTATGCACATTGAGAAAATTGATTCCTTAACCAGCACTCTAGCTAAGTTACTCAAGGCAAATAAAATTTAGTGCTATTATATTTAAGATCATCTGGAAGAGTAAAGAGTAATCCATAGGCAAGGTATTAGACATAGGCTTAAGCAATAAGATAAATTCAAAAAAAGTTTATTGATCGAGTAAAACTGTACTAATGCCTGTTTTTATTGCAATGCAATTGGTCATAATGTAAGAAAATACATTATGAAAGGTTGGAGTTCCTAAAGGAAAATACAAATGGATTCCTAAGAAACAACTCCTTGCAACTGACAAGAAAAGGACCCAAGTTTATATGGGTACCAGAGTCAAAATCATTCAATTATTTTGTAGGGAAGTAGCTGCAGCTGAAGCAGTACAAAAACTCAAGGATCAACTATAGTGAAGAAATCTTATGTTCTTATATCTAAAATGGGTAACTGTTGTAGAAATTATTTTCATACATTCATGCATCATAAATGTTGATATGAATTATTGTTGTGTGCATGTTTTTTGAATGCCTATACGATTGACTGGATTGTATGAAAATCTGATTACACGATTGTTAATCGATTGTGTTATGAATAGAGTTAAATATATTATGTGTGTGTTTCTCTATTTTAAGTAACACTCTGTTAAACACTAAGTCGACTATGAATTGAATTAAATCGATTAATTCTCTGTAATGGACTTTCTATTTTTGAAAATTCAAAGGGGCTAAGTATGGGTGTATTTATTTGCGCGCCCTTATAAGTGTGTTAAGTTTGAAAAAATGTGTAAAATGAGGTGTGGGTAGTCATTGTTGTTCTTGAAACCCTAAGTATTGACGAAAGAGTGTCCAAGAGTCAAGATCAGATGGCTTTATTCATCCACACCCCTCAGGAGGAAACACGGAAAGGCCGCAATTGCTGCAAGAGTTGTTGATCTTCGGGTTGGATCAGTGATGAGGAAACGCGGAGAAGAGAAAGTTTTTAAAAAGGAAGGACAAGATAGTTTGTTCCTCACAAGCATCTAAACTTAAGTTTGAAAGAGAGGTCTTTTAGTTTCTAGGATGGCTTGAAACTCAGGGTCTCTCCACACTAGTACAAATGAAGGGTGACTGGTGGTAAGAGTGTTTTACAACAATTTGAAAAGCGTAAATGGAGACATTCAGTCAAGAGTAAAAGGGGTCAATATCTACATTGGCAACAACGTCTGGCTACAAGTTGCTGGATTTAAAGTTGAAGGTATATTCTCACATTTACCGAACTCTGAGACAAACCGATGATTGAATAAAAGAGATGTCTACAAAGGTTGGCTAAGGTTCCCAGGTAGATATACAATAGAAAGCCTCTTTGTGCATGAAGGTCTAAACATGGAAGAAAAGATAGCAACACACCTTCTTGCATGGGTAATATTGCCAGGAAGATTGTTGCAAGATAGAATGACCACTGAGGATATTTTTCTGATTTATGCCATTAAGAATCATGTCGCCACCAACTGGGTGGAAGTATTAAAAGATCACATGATTGAAGCTGGACTCAATAAAGCACATTATCTGCCTTATGAGTGTTTATCAGCAAAATCTTAATTATTCAAGGTGTGGATGTTGATGGAGAACAAAAACACTCTTGCAATTGCACAAATGTGATAAATATAAATACTATTACATCCCTTGGATTAGTAAAGACTGTGAAAGGATGGTGCTTCAAAGGAGAAGAAGATTTGGTTTACAGTTCTAGAAGCAGACCTGCTGTGAATGAGGATTGCACAAATTTCTTTCCCGAAACAAACTTTGAAAGGTTTTTTGTTGATCAGTTCGGACATCTGAATGAAAGAGTTACAAAGCTTGAAGAAAAATAGATGATCTTCATCAAACAAGGGAAAATAAACTCATATGATGCAGAATCCTCTGATGAAGATTCTATGGACTCATCTGAATTAGAATAGAGTTATAGGATTACATGTTTTGAGTCTAATGAGTTGTTATGTTTCTGTTTTATTGTGATTTTATGTTTTATTTTGTGGTTCTTGGCATTATATGCCATTTTCTTTTGTTTCTATCTGATTGTACTCAATGATGATTATCAAATGAAGTTCATATTTTATAGTAATTCAATCTGTGAATGGTTGATTATATCTGTGATTGAGTGAAACTGATTAATAAAGTCAATTACACCTTGTATATATGCAATTGAACATGTTTTACTGTCACATTTACATCATTGCATACTTATACATTATCTGTGATAATTCCTGTAATACATTGATTCTAAAATGCATGATCTGGAAAGACCTGGAAAGGTTATGTAGGAAATATGTTTATTGACTGAGATTAAATGAAAGATCAACATTCTGAACAACAAGAAGTCGATTATGAATATTATCAAATTGATTGGTTTTTCGACATTGGGTTTGAAGAATTCCAAACTGGGAATATCTATCATCTTTAAAACCTGATAATATCTGTGAATGTTTATACATATTCTATCTCTATTGTTTATCCGTGAATATGTTTATGAGATATTAAGTGTTTAAATTGTATTGGTGATTCAAATTGTATCATTTATGCTCTGAAATTACTACTGTGGTATATTTGTTTTGATACATGCTTTGAATATGACTGATATGCTCTAGATATACTCATGATTGTATTGCATGCATCGTGATTTGAGATAGAAAACATGCATAACGACAGGGGGAGCATTGCATATTGCTGATATTGCCCATGTTATGTCTTTTTGAATTTCATACTCTATTTTTGGTTCTAGTTGGATTTCTTCTTTTGAGCTTTCATCACAACATCTAAACTCTATTTTGACTGTGTGGTGGTTTTATTTTTGCACTTAAAAAAGAAAATTTGTGTGATTTGAGAGCATGCATGAGAAGAAAATTTTTTCCGTCTTTATTTGAGAGTATCCAAGAGCTAAGATATGAGATGGGAGAACTCATTAAAAGAGGGAAAATCATTCAATTAAAAGTGTTAAAATAAGTTCTTTGAAAGAGAAGATGGAATTGAAGAAAAAGTGAAGAAGCTCTTGAGTGCAGAGAGAAAAGGAGAGATTAAAAGAAGGAGGGATGAACAATTAAGAAAGGTAGAAAGAAAAGAAAATAAGGAAGAAGTATAAAAGAAAGAGAAAGGAAGATAAGAAAAGAGAGAAAGAGAAGTGAGCAAAAAGAGCGAAAAAGAACAAAGAGAGAAAGAGGAACAAAAAAGAAAAGAGAGAGAAAGAAAAGATTGAGAGAAGAGAAAAAGAAAAAGTGTTATTGAAAGAGATAAACAAGAACAGATGAATCAAAAATAAAAGAGAAAAGGTAGAAAAATCTAATACAAGCAATTATACTGGTTGGCCAACCCTACATCCAGTCTTCCTTAACAACATTAGTTGAAGGGATTGCCCACTATAATGATAGAGTTACACGAATAAAAAATACCCTCTCAGTGTACTTCTCTCACACTCAAAATCATTTATAGTAATACAAAAGAAGTGAATACCCCCACTCTCTTACAATACAGAGAACAATCACAACTCTCTCAACACCCTTAGAAAAATCACTACTCTCATAGAGAACAATCAGAACTCTCTCCCCTTGCACACGCGCACAGGACACAATACTTAGATGTATTGATTGTATTTGATCTTCCAGTGACACTTCAACAATGTAGATCCAATCAGAACCGTTTTAGCTCACTTTCTTAAATGAATCTTTATGGGTTATCAAACCAAGGATGCCTGATCTTCAAGATGACTTCTTGGAGCTCAGAATCACAACTTAATGAAACACTTAGTTATGAAAGTAATAGCAACTGTGTCTATTTTGAAACAGAGATCAAGTCCATAATATAGGATTTTCTGAATCCTGACGCAATATAATCAATTAAGGAATGATGTAATTTAAATGTTTTAAAGTTTTTCTTTTGTTTTAACAAGTTTTTGCTATGTTTTAACATATGATACAAGCATGTAATTGAATTATAAATCCTACTAGCCAGTTGAAATTCATTTGACCGGTATGATAGTTCAGGCTATTAAAGAAATGGATGTGTTTAAACAAAGTAGTAAATTGATTTAACAAATATACAAACTTATGTAATCGAGTAATCATACACGTAAGCAAATTTCAATCTATAATTTCCATTCTAAACAAATATGAAACATATAATGGCATTGCTTCCAGTTTTAATCGATTAGGCAACTTATATAATCGATTACTACAGAGTAGTTTGCCCCAATTAAACATACAATGAAATGTGGAGAAATCTAACAGATTATACACTTTAATAAATCGATTATTTCATCCATAAATGACATATTCAATCTGCTTTAAAACATGATTCAATTTAATCAATACGAATTTTAAATTCAAGCACACACATGATACAGATATAAGACAATTGTTAGTCCATTGTTGCGCAAGAAAGAAACTATAAACCATTCTTTTATTCATCATAAAAAACATAGATATAAAGGATAGGTTTGCTCCCCGTATCAACAAGTTCAAATCACAGTTTTGCTGAGGTTACTGTTTAGGTTACCAATGACTTAAAGAATACAAAAACACTTTTGTGAAGTGGGCCTTGAAAGTTTTCAAGAAAATTCTTTCAAAATTAAAATAAGGCCTTCTTCTAATTTTTCATTGAGTATATTTTGTTTGTGATACAAAGATTTAATGAAATATTGTTGGGTGATTACTGCATATGAATCTTTGATCATGAAGGAACAAGATTTGAGGACTAATCCTTTAAAGAGGGAGTGAATGATGACATACCCCCTAGCCATGGCCAATCAATTTTAAGAAAATTTGAAGCATCTGGGGAAGATAGGCCTAGACTCTTTCTCATGGGCCATCATGGAGCTTTCTAGAGTAGGAATAAATTTTGGGTCAAGTAGTTTAGGTTTTATTTGCATTGTATTTTAGACCAAAACAGTTTGTAGGTTTTTAGACCACTTAAGTCAACAAAGGATAAGACCCAATGTTGACCAAGTGCAATGTCCAAGAGTAAGGAGTTGGTTGTCCAAACCTTTGTGAGAGTGGTCATTTGTCATGGTGACATTGGAGAAGATTTCTTATAGGTAGTGGCCACATGTCTTCCTCCTAATAGAGAGAATTTTTGCCAAATGTCCTCCTCCTAATGGAGAGGATTTTTCACCTTGTTCTTCAAGCTAGCCAAGTTTGGCTTTTTAGGTCTACATTCACAATGATAGACCCACCTTAGCCTATAAATAGAGGTGTCTCTCAGTCTTGTATTCACCTTTGAATTTGAGTAATGTTCTGTTGTCATTTTTATGCAACACTACTCATCTTAGGTCACCAAAGACTAAAGCATCCCATGTGGTCACATCTAACCACCTTCCTCTATAGTTAACCTAACTTCTCTAAGAGCATCATCAAACGTCGCCCTTCACCCGCAAAGCACTAAGGCCGTGAGCCTTCTCCTCCTAACCTACCAAATTTTGCTTCCATTATTCCATCTCTCCATAACCATAACTTTTCTTCTAGCTTTGGTCCAACCTAACCAATGAGGTTGCTATCATTTAGTGTGTAGGATATGAAGTACTTGAAAAATACTAGACGGGGAGTTGAATAGTCTTAATGGAAAACTTTTTTCAAACAATATAATAACACTTTAATCGAGGATTTGAAAAGAATTATGGCAAATATTTAGTTGCTCGTCATTGGAAAACAGTAAAAAATTCAAAGTGTTTTTCAGTTAAAATATTTATACTATAGTGTTTTAATAAAACTTTCTTTTTAATAACAAATTGTTTAATGAAGGAAACATTTATATCAAAAGTAAGTGCAACTATAGGTTTTGTAAGAGAAACATTGAATAGAAAAAAATAATAAGTACATAGTTGGTTTTATACTGGTTCACCACCGAGCTACGTTTTAGTCTCCTCTAAACACCTTAGAGGGTCTAGTATAATCTTCAACAAGATTACAATCTGAGTATTCTCACCAACTTCTAGTATTCCTAGTCAACGAATAACCCTTGTTTGAATCTTCTTTTATATAAAGGCTTCTCAAAACACATCCATTAGACATAACTTTGACCTTGATTCTTACGTATTCTCAATCTTGTGTATGAAGCAGTCGTTTTTTAGGTAAGTCAAACTGCCAAAGCATGTTTGCTGTTTCATACTTTGATAGAAGAATAGGTTTGACTATCTTTCTGGCATGCCTGATGGAGAGAATATTCATGAATGTTTCTTTGTCCTAATGTCCAACTTTTGATTTGTATGGATGAAGTAGGTAGATGCATGTACTAGGTAATATGTATTATATAAAGTAGAGTAGAATGCATTGTAGCAGGTTATGTCTTTGCTGTATCACTTTTGTTGTTTTTTAAACAATTGAACATTTATGAATTTAATGTCTTATTCAGAAACAACAAAGTATTTTTACATTTTCCACCATTCAAGTAGGATTTTATCATTTAAGCTTTCATTAAGATAATAAGCATTGATTGAAGACTTCATCGTTGGATGAAGTAAATCGTTTAACTCGTGGTATCGTCTATTGTGTATAAACGCTTTTAGGTTCTGCATTATTCATCAAGTGCATTTAGTGGGTTGTCTTTTATCATAAGTTTTTGGAATATTAATTGAGACTTTCAAAGTGTTTTCCAAAAACATTGTCTAGACACTTTTACCTTCTTAACTAAATTGAGAGTTTGACTAATTACTGTCTGGTACAATATAACTTTTCTGTGTAGCAAAACTCTTATCGACGTTTAAGCTTGGAAATCGTTTAGTGTTGCATCTAGTTTATGCTTAGGTGATTTCTAAGACTTTCCTAAGTTACTTGGTTTCAGAGTATTTTATTTTCACTTATATCTTGGCTATTATGACATCTTAGTGATTTTATTTTTACATGCTCATTTCGTTTAATATTGTTTTGTTAAACTTCAAAACATATGAGAGCGTTTAGACATCTTAGTCTTATAAACAATTTTGTCTTAACATGATAGTAATTCTAAATTGTGCTAACAATGATGGATATAGGAAATTTAAGCAAGAAAGCATGTTTAACCAAGATTTGACTAGAGGACCCAAAGTTTCTTTGCATTGATTTCTAAATCTTGTGTAGTGAAGGAACCTCAAAGGAACATTAATTAACACATGTATTAAGTTGTTTTTGCCTTTAAGAGTGAAAAAAGACAAAATTGTCATGTGTCTACACTACTACAAAGTTGGAGTTTAAATTGGAGTTGTTCAAGAAGCTGTCAAGTTGGAAATTCATATGGAAGATGAATTGTTCAATTGTCAATCATTTGCCAACTAAATGTCACCTACAAAAATTTAGGAGGCTAAGAGAGACTTTTTGAAGAGTTAAGGAACATACATTGATCAATAGCAAGGGGGAAATCAAATTATTAACGTGCTACTTTTTGTCCATTTAAATTAGAAAGTTAGTTAATATAGTTTGGGAAGTGTTAGTTAAGTAGGAAAATTGTAATACAGGTTGAATAAAACTAGTCGAGTAAGTCAATTTAATGTATATAAGCAAATCTAACAAAGATTAAACACTAATGTACTGTAGTGTTACAACATTTTCATGTTGTCAATTCTAGGAGTAACATTTTCCTCTTTATGGAAGCTACTTAAGGCCAATGTCTGCACAATAAGTTTGGTGTCTTTGAGTGTTTCTCTTTTCCACTGTAAATTCTTCATCTAATAATTAAATTTTCAGTTTGATACTTCCAATCATGTTTCTTCTATTTTTCATCGTTGTTTCACTATTTGAAACATTTTTCATCCAAAACTTGGTTACAATTGATTTGGTTTGATGGAATTAATACTTATTTTTGCACTTTAACACTTTGATTAGTATAAAAAATGGCTAAAATCACAAAAGATACATAATTATCTTAAGTAATTCAAATGTCTTTTTTATTAGCAAAATTAAGAATTGATCATATTGAAGTTCAAATCAGTGAAATATGTTTTGGATGAGTTTTGAGTCAATTGTATCTTTGTTTTTGCAATTTTATTCATGTTAATCAGTTCATTTTGTTTTAATCTTGTGATTGATTACGTTTTAAGTCATTTTCACTGAATCATTGCTTATTTTTTGAAGCTCTTCATCGAAATTAAGTTTCATTGGCTAATTGATGGATTGATGTTGGCTTTTACATTACTAAAATTTAGTGTAGAGTATAATGAACTTTAAATGATACACAACTATCTACTTTAATTCAAATGTCTTTTGATTAACAATGACAAGAATCAAGCGAATTGATCCCAACATGAGAAATTTGGTTCATCTCTATTTTCATTGTCTTTATAATATTGTTAGTAACAATTTTTTTGTTATAATCTATTTGAATATTTTCTTTGAAGGCATAAATCAGAAACATGTTCCTCATAGTCACGAGGATGATTAGCTTCAAAAACAAAAATCTATTTAATGACAAAAGTAAGAGGTGGTAACCTTTTTCCATATTTGCACTATTGAACATAAATATATTCAACGATGTTCGGTCCCTTAAAAAACTTTTGAACATATTAATCTTGTAATTTTACAGTTTAGTTGAAATGATAATCAATCAATTTAACTTAATTACACTTTGAATGTGTCTTCCCAATACTTAGCTTCACTCCTTTTTGACCTTAGAATAGATGAATTCATTCAATACCTTTATGTTGGCGTAGAAGGCTCTACCAAATTTATAATAATCATTTGTACAAAATTTTCAAGCCCTTGACCCTCAAGCAACTCATAGGCAACAATGCTTATACGTAATAAGGGATGTGATCTTCCATTTATTTTCTAAGAGCATCTAGACATATTGATAAGGTATCCAATCATTCACTCATTTTTTATTGTTCCTAAAAATTTTCCTTTAAAATTTCTCAGGTTAATTATTTAGGTTATGTGGAGAATCATTCTAACAAAAACTACTTGTAGGCAAAGTATACCGGAAAGGAAAAAAAAAAAGAACATAATTTATGACGACTGTAGATTTGCATAAAGGACTTAGAAGTGGACTTTTAGCCTAACTCAACCCCACAAAACCGGCTTGTAGGGTGAGGTTTACACCCACTTATAAACTATGAATTGGCCTTATCTCTAGTCGATGGGGACTTCCAACACACCCCCTCACGCCGAGGTATATACATCTCGAACGTGGGATTAGGCATTTTTAATGGGTGGTCTGATAGCGGTCTGATAGCGGGTGGAACAATATGAAATATAGCTAGGATAGGCTCGAACCATGACTCTGATACCATGTTAGAAGTGGACTTTAAGCCTACTACCCGACAAAACAGGCTTGTGGGTTGAAGGTTTGCAGCCACTTATAACTATGGAATTAACTATCTCTAGTCGATGTGAGACTTCCAACATATAGATCCAAAGGTTGACAATGGGTAACTGCAAAGCATTTATTAAAGTCATTGCAAATGTTAGAGTTTATGTTTAATGTTCTCTCATAAATTGATTACTAAGAGGTGGAAAAGTCCTTAAATGGTCCAAATACTTGAGTATTGCTAGGTCATAGCTTATTATCTTATACTAAAAACAATGCCCAATAAAAACTAAAATCATATATTAATTATTTACAAAATAATTAATAAGTGATGAATTAGTATAAGTGTGAGACTCATATAAGTGAATATTTTTTTAACATGATTTTTGAAAATGATAGCATAGATAAATAATAAAAATTTATTTCCTAAAGTAATGTATTATTGAATGGTAGAATCATGAAAGAAACAATCAATTATTTTTCAAAGTTTCTTGAGATCCATCCTTGTTGTAATTGATTTGACCATAAATAAATTGAAATTAAAAGTGATCTTCAATATTATTTTGAGTAAAAGTATTATTTTTCATCAAATATTAATTATTTCTAACAATATCCTGCAAAAGAATGACATGTGCATGTTACATTGGCGTAAGTGGAAATAAATATTCTCAAGCTTTTGGTGAAGATAATGACTAGAGTTTTAGGTTTGCATAAAAAGAAAGGATTCAACAGAAGCGACCGACAGCGGATGAATGTCTCGTGCAAAACTTTTCTTGCAATCAAATATATCAAGATTATAGCTTTTTTGGAACAACTACTATTTCTTAGTGTGAGAATATTTGTGTTTTATATAGGATGTGTGGTCAGAATATTACTGTGAGGATATTTGGGTTTAATACTCTATTCACTCAAAATTATCTTTAATTAATGATGAATAATCTGAAACTTGATTGCATCTATATTTCAAATAAATACTATACTTCAAATAAATTTTGATTATCATTGTTTTTTTTTTATTTGATTTAATAGTGACAGCATATTTATTCATACAACACTCGTAACACTCGTAATATAGGCATTGTACGTTTTTAATTCTATTTATAACTATATATAAAAATATACACTTATTTAATGTTTTTTTTAATTACTACTTTTTAAATTTAAATAACTATCATAATAAGTAATTACTTTTTCAAATTTAAATAATGATTCATAATATTATTTATAATATTTTTTATTTCAATAACTAAAATTTATTTTACCTATAATATATATATATATATATATATATATATATTTTTTTTTTTAAATTTAAATAATTTATAAATATTTAAAAATATATAAACACAAAGCAATAACATATGTGTTTAAGCTTAGTATAATATAATAAAATTTAAAAAACTAGTTTTGCTTATCTGTCCTTCATCGTTTACCTGTAGACTAATATAAGTTACATAAAATATACCTTCCTATTAACAATATATTAACAATTTGACACTTTTTGTTAGTCCTTTTATTGTTGCTTACCAGACCATCTCGGACCCCGTTCAACAAAAAAAATGCTTAAATATTATAAAATAATATATTATTTTTCAAAATTTCATGGAATATTTTTCTTTATTTTTTCTTTTTCCTTGGTGGATGATGCCTCGATCTATATCCCTTTGTCGTTTCATACCCCTTCCTTCTTCCATCCTCCTTGGTGTTCCTTTATAACTTCTGCCGAACAGATCGTGTTTCCCGGCGACTATTCTAGAACCTTCATGAATCTTCCCACGGCGACGGCGCTCTCCCTCTTTAGGCCTTACAAAGTCATCTAAAGCAACAATCCCCTCACCATGATGAACTCCGAAGCGAAGAGGAAAGAAGAAACCGGGCAAGTTCAATGCCCTCCAAACCCAAACCCAAACCCAAACCCCAAACCCGAACACAAAAGCCGCCCAGAGAAGAACGAGACGAACTGCTTGGTTCAACACGGGAGGTACAATCGCAACACACTCGCGCCGTTGTAGAATCGGTAACGTGAATACGAGAGAAGAGCAACAACAAGCAACCAGCGCCTCAAGCTTAGGGTTTCGGAAGAAGCAATTAAAGAGAAAGAGATGGATGACGAGGTCGATTAGCCGGCGGTGGCCGGAGCCCCGACAAGGCTGCGCCTGCCGAAGACGAAGGAAGCACTGCTCCCATCCCGAGAGGGATGTTTTTTTATTATATTTTTGTTTTTTGTTTGAAGTGGAATCTTTTATTATTTTTGAAAGAAATTGGCAAAGGTACAGGTAGGTGGTTCTTCCGTGTACAAATGGGCAGAAAGCTTGGGAAGGGAGGGTTTGGACAAGTTTACGTAGGTAGGCGAGTTGGGGCTGGTGCCGGAGCGTTAGAGGTACGTGCAGATAAGTGGTAGTAAGTCCGTGTTTGACTTTGATTATTTGGGTTTTTTATGATTCACAATGTGGTTTGTGGTATAATTGCAGGTAGCTTTGAAGTTTGAACATAGAAGCAGTAAGGGGTGCAATTATGGACCTCCATATGAGTGGCAAGTTTACAAGTGAGTTACCCTTTCTTACACAAACGTTTCAATCAATATTTTATCTACTGTTTGATTTTGTCGCCATCCTTCATACTTGGCAAATTGCGGATAATGTGGCTTATGGGGTCACGTCCAAAAGCAGGTCAAATCGCCCAAAAGCCAAGGCCTTAGTAAATGATGGAATCGCGATTTTTTGCTACGTCAAGGTTTTGGCGGTTGTCTGCAAACTGTAATTGTAGCCATATCAGCTTGCATTTTGTTTGTAACCTCTCATATATCACGAAACACAGTGAAATCACCCTTAAAATTTTGCAGAAAACTTTGACACTGGCTGAAATCGCTGCTACCATTTTCTAAAACCTTATTTCAAAGGTTCCATGTATTGTAATTCACACTCACTTTGTTTTGGTTTTTTTCTTTATAGTGTATTGGGTGGTAGTCATGGTGTTCCACGTGTTCATTACAAGGGACGGCAAGGTGATTACTATGTTATGGTATGTGTGCTAAAATAAAACCTTTGACGGAAGTTTTTCTACTGTGTTCTCTCACTGAATGCTTTTGGAACTTGACGTCGCATTTTGTTGCATTGCAGGTCATGGATATGCTTGGCCCTAGTCTGTGGGATGTCTGGAATAACAACTCAAACACGTAAGTATTTGAGTTTGGAATGTCATGAAAGGGAATGTGTTATTTTGTTAATATTATGGAGAATATTGCGTAGATAACTCCGTTTTATCTTTTTCTGGCTTTAGAATGTCTGCGGAAATGGTGGCATGTATAGCAATTGAGGCCATCTCCATATTAGAGAAGATGCATTCTAAAGGGTCACTTCTCTCTTCCTGTGTCTTTTCTATTCTGTATGATATATATATGAAGTTTCGTAATTAAGATGCACGATCGATTTGAATTTTATTTTTGTATGTTTCCATTGTTTTTTGTTACATCACACCTAGATAAATATTTAATGTTATCTCTAACTTAAATAAAATCGTATCATCAATTTATACAAATTTTAAGCAACTTGTACTGCACAAAAGGTAGTATTTTATATTTTTAAAATATAGGATTTTGGTGGAAGAGAGCGAGCTGGTATGGTTGCCATTTGTGACTGGTTGGTCACTAGTTTGAACCCAGAAACAGTCTTTTGCATATGCATGGGGAACAATAATTCTCCCCTGTACCTTTATGATGTGAGGAGCCTTCCTTCACTAGTACATCAGTAATAGAATTTTTGGGGAAAAGGAGTGAAATGTGAAAAGTGGCCCACTAGTAGGAATTTTATAAGATTTGTATGGCATGGGATGTAATTGATTTGTGGTAGATAGAAACCTCTAGCACACATCAATATGTCTTTATTGTGAATATTGACATCATGTTTCTGTCATTTTTCAGGTATGTGCACGGTGATGTAAAACCTGAGAATTTTTTGCTTGGCACCCCTGGAACTGCTGATGAGAAAAAGCTTTTCCTAGTTGATCTTGGATTAGGTAAATATTCCACCTTATTATTGAAGTTGTGATGCTATCACTCATTGAATATATCTTAATTTCTCATAACACGTCCATACACTCTGCCCTCTTTTATTGTGCAGCAACCCGTTGGCGTGATTGTTCAACTGGCTTTCATGTTGAGTATGATCAACGTCCTGATGTATTTAGGTGAATTATTTGTGTTTCTTTTGCTGAATACTTTCTTAGCAATGTCCAGACTGTTTGATGAGTATAACATATTATTGCCACAGAGGAACAGTTCGTTATGCTAGTGTGCATGCTCATCTGGGTAGAACAGGAAGCAGGAGAGATGATTTGGAATCTCTTGCTTACACATTGATTTTCCTTCTTCGTGGCCGGCTACCTTGGCAAGGATACCAGGTTCTATATGCTTCAAATATAGTCATTTGGTGTTAATAATAATTAAAATTTTCCATTCTAATAAAATTTATTTCCAGGGAGAAAATAAAGGATTTCTTGTGTGCAAGAAAAAGATGGCAACCTCACCAGAAGCTTTGTGTTGTGTCTGTCCTCCACCATTCCGGCAGTTTGTGGAATACGTAGTGAATTTGAAGTTTGATGAAGAACCAAATTATGCGAAGTATATATCACTTTTTGATGGAATTGTTGGACCGAATCCAGATATCAGACCCATAAATACCGAAGGTGCACAAAAGGTATTAAATCCTCTATTGCTTTAATGTATACGGTTTATTATATGTAGATAAGGGTTGACTCTTGTGGATATTTATTTGATTTGTGCTTTGAAGCTTATAAATCTGGTTGGACATAAGAGAGGACGATTAACTGTGGAAGAAGATGATGACGAACAACCAAAGAAGAGAGTGAGAATGGGAATGCCAGCAATGCAATGGATTAGTGTGTACAATGCCCGCCGACCAATGAAGCAAAGGTTTTTTCCTGAATACAAATAAATAAGTAATTTCAGCAATGTAAAAGTTGTCAGATTTCACTGTCTTTATTTTTTGAAACAGGTACCATTACAATGTTGCTGATGTGCGGCTGTCCCAACACATTGAAAAGGGATATGAGGATGGGTTATTTATCAGCAGTGTAGCCTGTTGTTCTAACCTATGGGCACTTATTATGGATGCTGGCACTGGTTTCACTGCTCAAGTTCATGAACTCTCACCCCACTTCCTTCATAAGGTAGGGACATGATTTATTTTAAGATTGTTAGAATTGGTGACATTGTATTTGTTATTAATGTTATGTTGGTGAATTAATATAGGTTTTTCTTTGGTAGGAATGGATTATGGAACAGTGGGAAAATAATTATTACATTAGTGCAATAGCAGGATCTAACAATGGGAGCTCATTGGTTGTAATGTCTAAAGGTAAGTCGTTTTTGGTCTGTTCTTTAGGCATCGAGTATTTTAGTGACAATAGTTTACTTGATTGTTTTGAGGAACTGTTTGCATAAATTAGGGAGTAGTATTGTGTTTGGATTGTTGTCTCATGTCTGTTGATGGTTTGTTTTGTTATTTTCAGGGACCCAATACATGCAGCAATCCTATAAAGTTAGCGAGTCATTCCCATTTAAGTGGATCAATAAAAAATGGAGAGAAGGATTTTCTGTCACTGCTATGGCTACTGCTGGGAGTAGATGGGCAATTGTAATGTCCCGTGGTGCTGGATATTCAGACCAGGTTTTACAGTTATTTTTAAGCATTTTTTGACTAAGTTGTATTAAACAGTATGTGATATGAAATTTTCTCTTTCTAAATTTAATTCCAGGTTGTGGAACTTGATTTCCTGTATCCTAGTGAAGGCATTCATCGCAGGTGGGACAATGGTTACCGCATCACTTCAACTGCTGCCACCTGGGACCAAGCTGCTTTTGTTCTTAGTGTCCCAAGAAGAAAACCGGCTGATGAAACTCAAGAGACACTCCGCACATCTGCCTTTCCTAGTAGTCACGTCAAGGTAAATACTACTGCTTCTGAGTTTACTGAATTTGATCCATTTCTGGTCTGAAATGCTTACATTCGACATATCATTTATGCAGGAAAAATGGTCAAAAAATCTCTATATTGCATCAATATGCCATGGGAGAACAGTTTCATGAACTGAGAAGTTTTGAGACTTCAGCTGACTTTTGACTTTTTGCATCAAAGTTCCAGTTCTTAGATGTGCCATTTTGGAATCTGGAATCATATCTGATGAGTTCGGTGATCAAAGATATTCAGCATTGATGTATGCTAAACCTTTCTTTATGGACGCCATCACTTATCATATGATACCTGTGCTCTGTATATGAACTGTATTAAAATGCTTATGAGCAACGTCAGATTTTGTTCATTGGGATGAGTCTTCTGATAAAAGGATTGTAGAGATTTGAACAGTAATTACTATGTTGAAGGCGTTGTGTGCAGGTTAGGTTTTAGTTTATTGATGGCATTTTGGCCAATGTGCAACTTTGATTTGCCAGTGGGAACTGGACATTTTTAGCTGTGCAGCCTTGTATTTAGACCACTTTTCTTTTTTCCTCTTGACTTTAAGCTACTTCTGGCTCTTGGATGCCTGACTTTGACTTTGACATAAGATGGAAAATGGTGATAACTTTAGCTGCTGCATATGACTCTTTGAATCTTTACAATCACTGTTTATATTTATTTAGTTCTTTTATATATGTCAAATGTATTTAATTTTATATTCAGTTACATACAGCTGGATTCTGCAGAGCACAATGCTTCATTTTCCTCTGTAGCCTGCCCTCCTAGTGTGGTAAAAGGTGTTTGTTGCTCTGCTGTAGTCTGAGTTACTTAACTTTTTTTAAATTTTGTTACGTGTTCATATGATTTAATGTGAACAATATTCAACTAATTGAAACAAAATGATTACTTCAGTTTCAAAATTTGCTAGTGTTATGCTTAACTCAATGTCTTTTTTGTTCTCGATCTTGTATAGTGTGAATACTGATTATTTAAATTTTTAACTGTTGCTATTTTGGAAGATCAAGATGTTGTACATGTATTAATTTTATAGCATATGATTGTTTAAGCGAGAGGGAGCCATGTGAGATGTGACTCACTTTTAGGAGTTGTTGCAATTGATAGCCATCTATTTGTTGCTGATATGGGGTAAGTTTTTTTAATTGTTTCTACCCATCTGCATGGCGGAATACAGTCTTGATTCTGATGAGCAGTTGGCTATCGGGGCAGCTCAGCTGTTGTGATACAGTTAAAGGGTTGTTGTTACAATTATTGACTTTTATATCTCCTGACACTTCTGGAGCATCTGGAGCAGGTATTTGTTTCTGCAGCTACTGTTATCAAATGTCTGATATTTTGTGCTGCTGAAACGTTTGCGTACTTTGATCTAGATAGCCGTTTCTATCGCAACGGTATGTTTGATTTGGCCTGATGGCACGAGACTTCAGTTCCTGGCATTTTGGTGGTAATTATTTTCTTGCAGTTGCATGCGTCGTTACTAGTTAGTTGATTTCCATGTCTTCTCCTTGATAAAAACTGAAGTTCTTTATGTACTTAATTTTCAAGGGATGTAGTAACGTGCAGATTTGTATTTGTTTGTTCATACTGCCACTATGATTCTGGAGAGCCCCACACCCTTAAGAAGTGGTGAAGCAGTTGATGGTACTGAAGCATTTGGAACTATTTCCTGTATGTGATTCTTTCCTTAAATAGTGAACTTTGTAGTAGCAAGCCGTGGGTAGGGCTTTAGATTGAATATGAAGAAAACTCGTTTAGTGATATTTAAAAACCCCCTTTGGGGTTTTTCCAAAAGCTACCGTCTTTTGAATTTCAAATCATATCAGCTATTTTCAATCCCTTGTCAGGTTGAAGATTTTGACTTGTGGGGTCAATGTTTTAATATTTCAGTTCATTTGTTCTCCATGACCACTGATGAAAGTATGATGACGGAGCAGGAGGCAACTTTGGAAGCAAGCAGCTGTGAGATTATGTGGTGATTGAATAGTTACAGAAAGGATCAAATGAATTGACTTGTAGATGAAACGGGCATCGTTGATGAATTAAATTAATTTCTTTGCCGGTGTTCATCCATATTCTTCCTTGATTAATCAAATTAATTTCTTAAAGGCAGGCAATCACCTTTAATCTTCCTACATGGTAATAGGTTAAATGTTACTGCAAATATATATTGAATTGGTTATTTTTGGCGTTGTTTGTCATAGGTTTGACTTTGTTTTTGGTTATATTGGATATCTCTTTTCTAAAATCCCTTTAATATCAATTTTTATTATTTAATTTCTTTTCAACAAATAATTTCAATTTTTTTTCTTTACACCTCTTTTATATATAATATATATATATATATATATATATATATATATATGCATTTATGTATTTGTTGAAATGTTTTCTTTTACATATTTTAATTTTAAAATGTTAAATTAGTTATTCTTCAAAAAAAAATGTTTTATATAATTTAGTTGATTTTTAAAATTTTTATAACAACTTATAATAAGCATAGTAACTTCTATTATAATAATATAATTAAATATAGGCAACATAATAATAAATCTAAAAGGAATTGTATTATTAAAATATTATTCTTTATAAATCACCAAATACAAATTTTCTAATCTGTCAATTTTCTAAAATTTGAAGATAATACTTTTTGTAAATATCAAATTTGTTCTTTATTCTAAATTTTGACGAATTGAAATTTTTTTTATACATTTTCTGATTTAAACTTTTATATATTTTGATTAAATTATAAAAATGAATAGATAATAGTTTAATATAATTATATTAATTTTTTTTTCGTTTTGTGGTAATATTTTAAGTTATTTATATTTTTTTATATGGTTCTGTTTTAGTGTAAAAAATTTGTTTGACACGAATGTATTATAATTTTGAAGAAAGACTAGTTTTAATTTTATCAATTAAAAATATATTTAATTTTAAATTTTAAATTAACTTAAGGATTTAAGAACATATTTAAGTCTAAATAAATAAACTTTGGCCAAAAGTAGTGACTCTACCCTTTATCTCAAATTTTCTTAGCCCTTCCATTTACCTCCCTTTAATGATCAATGCAGAAAATAAGTAAAAAATAAAAAAAAAATGTCAAATTAATTTTGTTCAAAACCTACCTTCATGATAACTGATATCAATACATGTTCTCAAAGAGAATGGAGAGCGAAGATGGAACGACAGCAATGATGTGGTACAATAACAGATGACATTATAGTTTTTTTTTTTCTCTTAGTTTCATGGTGCAACTAATAATAAGGAGGAAGTAGGAAGAGAAAGGCTTTTGAAAACATACTAGGAAGGGAAGATATGTTAGATTAGCAGTCCATTAAAATGTTTGTAGCATATTTATGTACATGTAATGTCTACCATTCTCTCTACTATGAGAATATATTTCGATGATCATGGTAGGCACTCTTTTAACAAAGTTCATCTTTCATCTGATCGTAGTTGGAAAATAGAAAATTGATCTTCCACTTATAACTTCTGTTTTTGATAACATGGAGAAAGGAGCATATCTATTAATAAAATAAGATAAATTATGAAAATGTTTAAAAGTTGTAATGAAAAATACTTGTAAATAGGTATTCCTAGAGTCCATAGATCGTGTAAAGATATAGTACTCGCTTTTGCCTGACCTTTTGGACCATATAGGGGAAGTCGTATTTGCTTATACAACTTTAGTTGCATGTGATTTATTTTATTTTATAATGAAGTCGTGGTTTTTATTTTAAAAATACTATCATAATAATATTATATTTTTACTTTCTATAATTTTAATCAATTCAATTCAATATAATTATTTATATCATAGAATGAATAATTGTAAAATTTCATTAAACAAGACTAAAATAAATACTTTAGTACAATATAGTGTTATATATATATATATATATCTATATATATCATATATATTATATATATATATATATATATATTATATATATTCTTTTAAGATTTTAATTAATTTAATTGAATATATTTATTTATATTAATAGAAAAAATAATTGAAAAACTTATTAGAATAAGATTAAATTAAATACTTTATTATAATATAATATTATATCATTATTACTATAATGATTTTAATTATAACAAAAAAAAATCCTCTAAATGAAATCGTGTGTTAGACATAGCAACTCCACTTAAAAATAATAGAGTTGAATGTGTTTATCTCATTCGAAATTCAATTATAGACAAAAAAAAAAAAAACCATGAAGTCATGCCACCATATGCCAAATTCATTGGAAAAAAAAATTAACTTGAATCGTGCTAGCTCAAATGACGTCATTATAGGACAAAATTGATTTCACGTCTCGAAAAGTCGTACTAAATGGGACGATTTTACACTTATTCACCCATCCTGTAATATTTAAAAAATCTTCCCACATTGCATAAATACGAAAGCAAATTGCACCCCTTTGGTAAATAACCTCCAGTTAACTTTAAGTTAGGAATTAAAAATTGCTAAGGTAGACGAGCCCCTCTAAGCTAATGTAGATTTGATGGTAGCAAAAGAATCTTTCTACTAGACAAGGAAGTCTTTGGTTAGAAGCGAAATAATGCTAAACCACTAAGAAAGAAAGTCTAATTAATATAATCAGTTAAATTAACCAATGCATATGTTTTACAAATGAAAGTATATACATGTGTTTTCATATGCTTAATTGTTGATATTTAAGTGTTATAGGTATTAGTGTAAGCTAGAAGTCTAGTATATGCAAGGTAAATGCATTAGATGACTTTAGACTATCTAAGTCACTAGATGACATAAAGTGTTAGACGACTCAAGGTGTTAGATGACTCAATGGGTTAGACATCCAAGACAGCTTAAGTCATTAGATGACTAAGGCATTAGATGACTCAAACAATATAAATTAATTTTACAACAAATGAGTCAGAACATATTTTAAAAATTGCAAAGTGTTTTTTATTCTCTATTCTCTAATTGATCATATGAATTAATATATTAATATAAGTATTTGAAATAAAGAATTAATTACAAGAGTTACAACTTTCAAGAGAAGAAAGTTTTCAAAATAATCAAATGTTAAAATTTATGAACATTAGGAAACAAATTATTTGATTGATTGAGAAGTATTATTGTTGTAACAATTTAAAATGCAAAATCATGTTGCACAAAGTTTCCTTAACATGACAAATGTGAACGTTGAAGAAATAATAGAATTCAAAATCAAGCTCATGCTCATTCAAGTAAGGAAAGAAGAAATCTCAAAAAGCATAAGCAGATTTAGAAATGAAGTCTTGAAGAATGACATTGAAGATAACATCTAAAGATTCAAATTAAAGAATTGATTAAGTCATTCCTTATCAAGGAAAAACACAGATCATGATGAAGAACTACAATTCAAAGTCTCAATGACTATCAAATGCAACAACTATGTATAGGATGCAATACCATATACGAGAAAAAAAAAAGAATGAAACGAAAAAATGATAAAGATCAAAGTGTTGTGAAATTGACGAGGTTGATGTTAAACTTGAGGAGCCCTAACAATCAATAAGATTTTGATGATAATAAAACACTCTACCAGACAAGTAAGTCTTTGGTCAAAAGTGGATATGTGATTGGATGACTATAAGAGAAAGTTTAATGGAAATAATGAGAATGAGAAATTGATCAACGTGGTTTGAAGATCAAAATATATGATATAAAGCATTGCTTGCTTGTGCTTAATTGATTTATACTCATACATTTTGTGTGTCAACGAAAGCAACAAGATTGGTTAATTAAAATACTGAATCTTAGCATTAGGCGCGCCTAAGGATTAGACAAATCAAGGTGTTAAATGAGTCTAATAGTAAGGTGAAAGCATTAAAAGACCAAGGGTTAGAAGACCCAAGGAAATTCAAGTCATCAAACAACCAAGTGTTAGATAATTTAAGACTACTTAAGTCATTAAACGACCTAAGTGTTAGACGACTCTTAATGTTGAATTATCTACGATGCACTTTGATGGTTTGAAACATGTTTTTATCTCTAATTATTCATGAAAATTAACATTTTAATATAAAATGTTTGAAACAAATATTAAATGATGAGTATTACAACAAATATTATCACTCTGGAAAAATAAAGTTTTTGAATCGAACGTTTGCATGAAATTAATATTGAGAAATATGATGAATGAACTATTTGATTGAATGAAAGATATTATTGCTTTAGTGATTCAATTGCATAATCAAGTTCCACAAAGTTTCCTTAATAAGAAAATTTGTGAATGAGTCGAAGAGAGAAATATTCAAAAGCAAGTCCGAGCTCAATCATAAAAGAAAAGAAGATATAATGAAAAGCATAAGCTGATTTAGAATTGAGGTCTTAAAGGATGAAATTGAAGATTCAAACTAAAGAAACAAATTAAAATATTGATCAAATAATTATACATCAAGAAGATTACTATGAAGAGTTGCAATTCAAAGTCTCAACGACTAGCTATAGCAACATCTATATAATGAATGTTGAGCCATACGAGAAGAAAAAGAGAAAAGAAAAAAAAATAAAGTGTTGTGAAAAAATCATATAAATAGTATCTTAGAGAAACTGGGTTGAGGGCTTGAATATTGTAATATCCTTTATTGAGTGAAGTTGTAACTTGTGAGCTTTGTGGTACACTCCTATTGAGATAGTGACATTCATTATTATAATTGAGTGTTCTTAATCTTAAGAGAGGATTGAGAAGGGTACCTGAAGAGGTTGATATTCGGTGTAGCTTGGAGAGTTTGAAACTCTTGTAACCTAGAGATGGTGATACTTATTACTGATTAAAGTTGTTGATTAGTTGAACTTCTTAAACAGGTTGCTTAAGAGACTCGATGTAGCCTTAGGTGGAGGTGAACCAGTATAATTTTGTTGTGTGCATTTTCTCTATCCCTACACTCTTATCTTTAACCAATTAATTTGTTTGTAATCATATACTTATGTGCGTAGCTTTTGAATTTTTTTAGGATCTATTCACCCTGCTTCTAACGCCGCATCACACCAATAAGTGGTACCAAAGCTTAGTCTCTAGGAATTCATTAAGAAGAAGAGAGATTAATGTAGGTCCTTGTTATATTTTTGCAAATATAGGGTGATTTCCATTAAGAAAGCTAAGTGAAGATTCTCACTAGACATTAAGATAAAAAGTTATCTACATGTGAAGGTTCACTTCAAGAAGCTCTAGAGGAGAGGATGATTCAATTAAACAAAACAATAAAAGGTGGTAGACTTTAAAAACATAAAGTGAGTTGAAATAAAAAGTAACTGGAGAAAAGACAAAAAGACATGAAAGGGGAAAAGGGGAGAGGGGATGACACTCCACTTGAAGGGGCGTTCTAAGGCTAACCAAAGTGTTGCTACTTAAGTTTGCTCAAGATAAGGCAAGGGCAGTTTCACTGCAAAGGAGAAACCTCACACCAAAGGTTGAACAAAGTGTTTGTATTCTCTAAATTGCTTAACCCTTTTACAATACCAAATGAGCATAAAGGGTCCCTTTGCAAAGGAAAAAAGCTACAAGGGATGTCTCTACAAAAGCTAAACGCTAACTTTTAGAAGCTAGACCAAGAATTAGGTATAAAAAAGTGAAACATATTTGGTGTGGAAAATGGTGGCTTGATATGTTGTCGTTGAGGCTATCAAATTACTACTACTTAACAAGGCAACTTCAGTATTGTCAAGTTAGTAGTTAACAAACTATATATGCTTAAGTTAACCCTAAGTCCTTTTCCAGCGAGTACGATATTACTTTTGAATAATTGATTCTTATGAAATCCTACTCAAAAGGTTAGTGAAACACAAGATTGACATAAGTGTGAGACAAATAAAAGACTTTGAAACAATTATAGTAAAAATAGGTTGATTCCATTACTTTCTCAAAATAGATTCATCATCCATTAACCACAAATTATTGTTCAATTGATTATTGTTTTTATTTCAAATTAATTAAAGTACATTCTTAATTAATTTGATGGTGATCTTACTATTAACCAAAGTAGATTCTTAATTAAAAGCAAAACCTTTCTAGATTATTCATAATAAATTCAACCAAAGTACATTCTAAATTAAAACCAATTATGTTTAATCATATCTATTCTTTTATCGCCTAACCAAGTTAAAAGTTAATTAATCAAAGTACACTCTTGACTAATTATTGTTAAAGTTTTCACCACTAATCAAAGTACATTATCAATTGGAATCAAAAACACATTCAATCATATGAAAGTAACTAAATTTAATTAAAGTACATTATCAATCAAAATTAGAAACCTTTAGACTCCTATGATTAATATCCATGTACATTAAAACATCTCATTAATTAGCTATGATGTAAGATGTGATTGAGAGACAAGAGACATAGATGATGAAATACATAGAAAAACACTAGAGGCGGGGATATTGTTTTCTAAAAGTTTTCGTAAAGATTGTCTAATTAGTTTTCAAAGGATTACTAAATAAAGATATTCTTTAGACAATGACATAGGAAACTTAATAAAAGGTTTTAAGGAAGGTAAACTGTAAAGCACAATCTTTATACTAGTTCACTCAATCTGAGTTACGTCTAGTTCTCCCTTAAGAATTCTTAAAGGGTTCCATTAATCTTATCAAATATTACAACGAGTTTCACCCACTCTTGATTACAAGTATTATTACTACTCTTAGTCCCCTAGTCAATCCTAACTAGTCCGACTTTACCCACTCTTGGTTGTTAAGTATTATGACCACTTTTGGTTCCCAAGTATTGTCAACCACTTCTAGTTCCCTAATTGATGGCATAACCCTTAGCCATGGCCAAACACTTTCAAAAAGAGTTGAAGTCATATGTGGAAGATGGGCCTAGACTCTATCTCTTAGGCCATCTTGGGTCATCATGAAGCTTTTAGATTAGAAATAATTTTGAGCCATGTATTTTAAGCCAAGTAGTTTAGGATTTATTTGGGCTTTGTACTGTGAGTCTAGTAGTTTAGGGTTTATTTTGGACATTGTATTTTGGGCCAAGTAGAATAGGGTTTTGACCACTCAAGCCAACAAAGGGCCAAGGCCCAATGTTGACCAAAGTGAGATGTAAATTTGGTTAAGTTGACCAAGGGGTCAAAGTTTTTATCTAACTTGGTAGACAAGGAGGAGTGGTTTGTCCATGCCATGTGTTCTTCTCCCTTTGGAGAGTTTTTCTTCCTAGTTAGTGACCACACGTCACTCTAGGAATGGAAATGATTCTTCATAGGTACTGGCCACATGTCTCTCTCTATTGGAGAGGATTTTTGCCACTTGTACTTCTCTTATTGGAGAGGATTTTCTCTTTGCTCTCCAAGTTAACCAAGGTAGGGTTTTTAGGTCTAGCTTTTAGAAATTAGGAAACATCTTTAACCTATAAATAGAGGTGTCTCTCACTCTTGTATTCACCTTTGATTTAAAGTATTGTTATGTTGTCAATTTTGAGTCATACTACTCTTATTAGGTCACCCTAGGCTATATCAATCCAAGTGGTTTCTTGATGTGATCATGGATGGGTCAAGTAATGAAGAGAATAAAAGGATGACAAGAAGCATGGCTAAAGGAAATCATTTTACTTCTTGTCTTCTTTATACATTTCTACAAAAAAAANAGGAAAGAAGAAATCTCAAAAAGCATAAGCAGATTTAGAAATGAAGTCTTGAAGAATGACATTGAAGATAACATCTACAGATTCAAATTAAAGAATTGATTAAGTCATTCCTTATCAAGGAAAAACACAGATCATGATGAAGAACTACAATTCAAAGTCTCAATGACTATCAAATGCAACAACTATGTATAGGATGCAATACCATATACGAGAAAAAAAAAAGAATGAAACGAAAAAATGATAAAGATCAAAGTGTTGTGAAATTGACGAGGTTGATGTTAAACTTGAGGAGCCCTAACAATCAATAAGATTTTGATGATAATAAAACACTCTACCAGACAAGTAAGTCTTTGGTCAAAAGTGGATATGTGATTGGATGACTATAAGAGAAAGTTTAATGGAAATAATGAGAATGAGAAATTGATCAACGTGGTTTGAAGATCAAAATATATGATATAAAGCATTGCTTGCTTGTGCTTAATTGATTTATACTCATACATTTTGTGTGTCAACGAAAGCAACAAGTTTGGTTAATTAAAATACTGAATCTTAGCATTAGGCGCGCCTAAGGATTAGACAAATCAAGGTGTTAAATGAGTCTAATAGTAAGGTGAAAGCATTAAAAGACCAAGGGTTAGAAGACCCAAGGAAATTCAAGTCATCAAACAACCAAGTGTTAGATAATTTAAGACTACTTAAGTCATTAAACGACCTAAGTGTTAGACGACTCTTAATGTTGAATTATCTACGATGCACTTTGATGGTTTGAAACATGTTTTTATCTCTAATTATTCATGAAAATTAACATTTTAATATAAATGTTTGAAACAAATATTAAATGATGAGTATTACAACAAATATTATCACTCTGGAAAAATAAAGTTTTTGAATCGAACGTTTGCATGAAATTAATATTGAGAAATATGATGAATGAACTATTTGATTGAATGAAAGATATTATTGCTTTAGTGATTCAATTGCATAATCAAGTTCCACAAAGTTTCCTTAATAAGAAAATTTGTGAATGAGTCGAAGAGAGAAATATTCAAAAGCAAGTCCGAGCTCAATCATAAAAGAAAAGAAGATATAATGAAAAGCATAAGCTGATTTAGAATTGAGGTCTTAAAGGATGAAATTGAAGATTCAAACTAAAGAAACAAATTAAAATATTGATCAAATAATTATACATCAAGAAGATTACTATGAAGAGTTGCAATTCAAAGTCTCAACGACTAGCTATAGCAACATCTATATAATGAATGTTGAGCCATACGAGAAGAAAAAGAGAAAAGAAAAAAAAATAAAGTGTTGTGAAAAAATCATATAAATAGTATCTTAGAGAAACTGGGTTGAGGGCTTGAATATTGTAATATCCTTTATTGAGTGAAGTTGTAACTTGTGAGCTTTGTGGTACACTCCTATTGAGATAGTGACATTCATTATTATAATTGAGTGTTCTTAATCTTAAGAGAGGATTGAGAAGGGTACCTGAAGAGGTTGATATTCGGTGTAGCTTGGAGAGTTTGAAACTCTTGTAACCTAGAGATGGTGATACTTATTACTGATTAAAGTTGTTGATTAGTTGAACTTCTTAAACAGGTTGCTTAAGAGACTCGATGTAGCCTTAGGTGGAGGTGAACCAGTATAATTTTGTTGTGTGCATTTTCTCTATCCCTACACTCTTATCTTTAACCAATTAATTTGTTTGTAATCATATACTTATGTGCGTAGCTTTTGAATTTTTTTAGGATCTATTCACCCTGCTTCTAACGCCGCATCACACCAATAAGTGGTACCAAAGCTTAGTCTCTAGGAATTCATTAAGAAGAAGAGAGATTAATGTAGGTCCTTGTTATATTTTTGCAAATATAGGGTGATTTCCATTAAGAAAGCTAAGTGAAGATTCTCACTAGACATTAAGATAAAAAGTTATCTACATGTGAAGGTTCACTTCAAGAAGCTCTAGAGGAGAGGATGATTCAATTAAACAAAACAATAAAAGGTGGTAGACTTTAAAAACATAAAGTGAGTTGAAATAAAAAGTAACTGGAGAAAAGACAAAAAGACATGAAAGGGGAAAAGGGGAGAGGGGATGACACTCCACTTGAAGGGGCGTTCTAAGGCTAACCAAAGTGTTGCTACTTAAGTTTGCTCAAGATAAGGCAAGGGCAGTTTCACTGCAAAGGAGAAACCTCACACCAAAGGTTGAAAAAAGTGTTTGTATTCTCTAAATTGCTTAACCCTTTTACAATACCAAATGAGCATAAAGGGTCCCTTTGCAAAGGAAAAAAGCTACAAGGGATGTCTCTACAAAAGCTAAACGCTAACTTTTAGAAGCTAAACCAAGAATTAGGTATAAAAAAGTGAAACATATTTGGTGTGGAAAATGGTGGCTTGATATGTTGACGTTGAGGCTATCAAATTACTACTACTTAACAAGGCAACTTCAGTATTGTCAAGTTAGTAGTTAACAAACTATATATGCTTAAGTTAACCCTAAGTCCTTTTCCAGCGAGTACGATATTACTTTTGAATAATTGATTCTTATGAAATCCTACTCAAAAGGTTAGTGAAACACAAGATTGACATAAGTGTGAGACAAATAAAAGACTTTGAAACAATTATAGTAAAAATAGGTTGATTCCATTACTTTCTCAAAATAGATTCATCATCCATTAACCACAAATTATTGTTCAATTGATTATTGTTTTTATTTCAAATTAATTAAAGTACATTCTTAATTAATTTGATGGTGATCTTACTATTAACCAAAGTAGATTCTTAATTAAAAGCAAAACCTTTCTAGATTATTCATAATAAATTCAACCAAAGTACATTCTAAATTAAAACCAATTATGTTTAATCATATCTATTCTTTTATCGCCTAACCAAGTTAAAAGTTAATTAATCAAAGTACACTCTTGACTAATTATTGTTAAAGTTTTCACCACTAATCAAAGTACATTATCAATTGGAATCAAAAACACATTCAATCATATGAAAGTAACTAAATTTAATTAAAGTACATTATCAATCAAAATTAGAAACCTTTAGACTCCTATGATTAATATCCATGTACATTAAAACATCTCATTAATTAGCTATGATGTAAGATGTGATTGAGAGACAAGAGACATAGATGATGAAATACATAGAAAAACACTAGAGGCGGGGATATTGTTTTCTAAAAGTTTTCGTAAAGATTGTCTAATTAGTTTTCAAAGGATTACTAAATAAAGATATTCTTTAGACAATGACATAGGAAACTTAATAAAAGGTTTTAAGGAAGGTAAACTGTAAAGCACAATCTTTATACTAGTTCACTCAATCTGAGTTACGTCTAGTTCTCCCTTAAGAATTCTTAAAGGGTTCCATTAATCTTATCAAATATTACAACGAGTTTCACCCACTCTTGATTACAAGTATTATTACTACTCTTAGTCCCCTAGTCAATCCTAACTAGTCCGACTTTACCCACTCTTGGTTGTTAAGTATTATGACCACTTTTGGTTCCCAAGTATTGTCAACCACTTCTAGTTCCCTAATTGATGGCATAACCCTTAGCCATGGCCAAACACTTTCAAAAAGAGTTGAAGTCATATGTGGAAGATGGGCCTAGACTCTATCTCTTAGGCCATCTTGGGTCATCATGAAGCTTTTAGATTAGAAATAATTTTGAGCCATGTATTTTAAGCCAAGTAGTTTAGGATTTATTTGGGCTTTGTACTGTGAGTCTAGTAGTTTAGGGTTTATTTTGGACATTGTATTTTGGGCCAAGTAGAATAGGGTTTTGACCACTCAAGCCAACAAAGGGCCAAGGCCCAATGTTGACCAAAGTGAGATGTAAATTTGGTTAAGTTGACCAAGGGGTCAAAGTTTTTATCTAACTTGGTAGACAAGGAGGAGTGGTTTGTCCATGCCATGTGTTCTTCTCCCTTTGGAGAGTTTTTCTTCCTAGTTAGTGACCACACGTCACTCTAGGAATGGAAATGATTCTTCATAGGTACTGGCCACATGTCTCTCTCTATTGGAGAGGATTTTTGCCACTTGTACTTCTCTTATTGGAGAGGATTTTCTCTTTGCTCTCCAAGTTAACCAAGGTAGGGTTTTTAGGTCTAGCTTTTAGAAATTAGGAAACATCTTTAACCT
>NW_025911993.1:3526-15092 GCF_018835915.1 Vigna umbellata
ATATTACAACAACTGATATTACATCAACAAAACATGATGCTAAACACCTGAGCCATTACATGAACAAAACATAAATTGCACATTGCACACCTAAGATCAAGCTAAACACAACCACAATGTCATAATGTTCAACACAATAACAGCAAACACAACTCCAAGTAAGAACTTTATCCTTCTCTGCAACTCTTTGACATTATTTTCCAGATCAAATATCCTGTTGCTTTTTCTCACAATTGTACCATCTCTATCATCAGCATTGTCCTCAGAACACCACTTGAAAAAATTACATGACATCCCACTTGAAATTCCACCCTATTATTCACCAATAACACAAAAATGTTAAAACAAATAAAATCCAAAACACATAAAAGTCACTACGGTATTCAAACACCTTGTAATGGCGACATCCCCAAAATTTCCTCCCAGCATTCCTTGAAGTTCTAACAACTTTCATTACAGCAATATCACCACAGTGGCAAATAGGGGTTATCCCAACTCCCCTGGAAACAACACCGTGTGAGGATTGCGAAAATCCTTTGGTTGTTGCCTTCGAACAGGAAGAACAACTTTGTGATGAAGTCATCCCTAACCCTAAAACTGTGCTTTTAAGTTTCAGAACAACAGTACCACGAATGTCCAACAACCCTAACCTTTGCTTTTAGATTTCAGAACAAATGTAGCACGAATCACCAACAACCCTAACTTTGCTTTTTAATTTGGGAAAAACAACCATGAATCCTTTGCTTTCAGGATGAATCACCAATTCACAGTGCCACCTCAACGAAAAATGTACAGCTCATCATTTTTGTGCCAGCTGGGCAGCTGTGCCGTTAGTCTTTTTAACGCCGTAACCAAAAAGGACTAACGTGCATCGTTTTTGCGAAAAGTAGGATGTTAGTGAACTTTTGAAAAAAAGGAGGACCACTTTGAACAGACCCTACGAAAAGAGGGACCAAAATACGTATTAAACCTAAATAAAATCATTCTAGACTTTTCCCACCTGAACACATGAACGAAACGTCAAATTAATTTCATCATCCAGTGTACAAAAGGGAAAAAAAGATCTCAGTGTGCTTTCTATATAGATCTTAGTTTTAAATCCTACAAATGCTTTAAAATATATTTTTAATTATTGTTTTTTTTTACATTTAAATGTTTAAATTTATTTCTTACTTGAAAATGATAAAAATTTCAAATTTGTTTGATTGTTTTTAAGAGAAAAAGATTAAATCGAAAGAACTTATTAGAATTTATAATTGACATTTTACTTTTTTTCTTCTAATATATTTTAATTACAATTAAATAAAAATTTTAAATATTAAATAATGATTAATAATTAAAAGGCCTAATTGCTTTCTTGGTCTCCAAATTCAGTGTTCAGTGTCTCGTTGGTATCCGCTTTTAAAAACGCTTCTATTGAGTCCTAATGTAGTATAACTGGATCAATCAAGTCCTATCCGATTAACGATGTTTAAATTGATAATGTTGACAATTTTGTCAATGTGTGTTGTGCAACCATTGGTGTCATGGCATTCACTTGGCATATATTAAGTTGACGTGTCAGGCACAATTATGGTTACGTGGTAATTCGATATTTTAGGGTTGTTAATTGGGAAAAAATAATAATTTATAGAATTAGGCCTTATTAGAGTTGGGGTATTTGACAAAAGAAAGGGAATTGGGGATTTTTTATCGAGGGTTCAATTGGTAAGTGAATTGGTTTTGTGAGCAAAGGAGGTTGGTGAGCGAAGGAGTTTCGTGATCGAAGGAGGTTCGTGAGCGACGGAGGTTTGTGAGCGAAGGAGGTTGGTCAACGAAGTGCATTCGTGAGCGAATAGGGTTCATGAGCCAAGTAGGTTCGTCAAACAAATTTGTGATTTCGAAGCCAAAGGTGCAAGGTGCATTTTTGATAAATTAGTGATAACGGTTTAAAATACCGTTATCTGTGATGTAATTTTGATACTAAAGGCACCCTTTTTGATTTAGAAACTTGCTTGGACTCATGCTTTTTCATTAAGTTGAGTGAATAAGAGAATTGAGGTTGCATTTGATGATTTTATGACTAATTCCCTTTGTTTTGATAGAAAATGAGTTAATACAGAAAGTAGAGATGAAGTGCTAAGGATATAGAACTCAGAAAGGCCTAGAAAAGCACCAGAAGAGGGAACTGCACGAAGCTTGGGCGATCTTCAAGATAACAGTTGAAAAACTATTATTTTTATACTTAAAATTGACTTCAATTACAACCTTTATGACTTAGAAATTAGCTTGAACTCAATATTTTGTTGAATTATTGGAAATAACAGAGTTGGACAGGTTTTATGCTGGATTTCCTTGTTTTTGCAGGTTTTTAGATGAAATTGATGAAAGAAGTGAAAAGGGATAGAGATGAAATCAGAAAAGGACACAGAAAGTGCAAAAGAAGAGAAACCGCAAGTACCGCTCAGCGCAAATTACCGCTGAGCGACACTCGCAAATTACCGCTGAGCGGCACTCGCAAAGAACCGTTGGCACCGCTGAGGGGAGAAAAGCCACTGAGGGAAAGAAGTGGTCACGCGTTATTACCGTTGAGCGGCACTTTTCTGGGCTTGGGCCTACCTTTTTGTAATTTTTAGAATATTATATAAGCTTTAGGACGTTTTAGGGTTTGTATCTTTGGCTGGAACGAAGCAGAAACACACTTTTCACCCCTTGAGGGTAGAATTGGAGATGGTGACGGCTCTCCTCTTCTCTTTCTCGGGTTTTTCTATCTCTTCCATTCTTTCATTCCATTGTTCATCTAGTTCTTCCATGACGCTGGAGAACTAAACTTATTTTGTTGTTGGGGAATCAATGTAAATCCTTAGAAACTCTCTTGTATGGAATTTGTTCTTCAAGATCATTTTTATGATACATGCTTTCTTTCATTAATTGTTAGAGATATTCTCCTTTGCTCAAATGCTTGTGATATTTTATTCATGTATGGCATAAATCTTATGATTTGTAAGTATCAGGAGATTTCGTACCCCTAGGGTTGGACGATTTGGGGATGTGACAACTCTCCTCTTCTCTTCCTAGGATTGTTATTGAGAGATATCTTACAAATCACGATCTGGGGAATTCTTCCAACAGTATATTACAAACCTAGACACAGGAGTACGATAGTTGGTTGCCTTTAAGCTTTTGTTCACTATAATGCATGATTAATTGCTAGGGAGAAAAGACATTGTAAACTAGTGATTATGATTAGGCTTTCTTCGCCGAGACATCGGGATTAAAGTAATTTAGAAAGTGACATTAATATTAATGAAAATAATGATGAATTCCTAAATACAAGAGAGTGGATAGGATGAAATTGATAAACCCCAACAACATATTCATCCATATATTTCAATTCACGTGTTTTGTTTCTTCTTGCCCATTGATCATCACATGCATACATATTTACTTTTCAGTCTATTGCATTTGAAACTTACAACAATTTGTTCACAAGTCTTAATTAATCAATAAATCACATAACTGTCTAGGCCGTGTGTCCTTTGGGAGAACGATACTTCGTCTTACCAGGTTTATTACTTGATACGATTCGGTTACACTTGCCGAGGGTTAACAAGTTTTTGACTCCGTTTTCGGGGATCGAAAATTTGTTCATCAAGTTTTTGGCGCCGTTGCCGGGGACTCGTGGTTTAACTAGTCTATTTGTGTGATTTTTGATTATTTTTGACTTGATCGAAAATTTGTTCATCAAGGAGGCTTGAGCGTGGAAAATCGACGTCCGCCGCCCGGGCGCCTTAGGCCTCTCGGGCGTCGAACCCCGAAGCCTGGGCGAAATTGAAGGCTCAAGCCCTACGGAAATCGACGTCCACCGCTCGAGCGTCCTAAATGGGGTGCCTGAGCATCGCGCGTTGCAGATCTGGCCCAGTTTTTGCTCTGTTTCGACCCTTTTGGACCGGGCCCTATTTCCACTCTGTTCCAACTCTATTTAAAGGACCCAGACGCTCTAGGTTTTGTATCTCTGGCTGGAACAACACAACAGCACACTCTTCCACTCTCTAAAGGCGGATCTGGAGGCGGGAGCTTCCTCTTCTACTCTTAGGGTTTCACTATCTCATGCTTTTCCATTATTCATATAGTTTCTCCATGTCTATGAGGAACTAAACTCTATTTGTTGTTGGGGAACGATGTAACCTTGTGAACTCTCATGTATTTGAATTGATTCGTAATTTATATGTTTTTTCATTAATTATTAGGAAAATCATCTGTTTCAATGCTTGCTCTATTTAACTCATTTAGTAGCATGATTTATGTATTGCATGAGTGCCGGGAGGTTCCTTACAATTCAGGTTCTTGTTGAATTCTCCCAAGGGTAATATTTCTCAGGGATGAGGGTATGAATACTTGGTCGTCTTAAGCTCTTGATCTTCAAACTTAATTTTCTAGGAACGCTAGGAATTGCACGAACTAGGAATTAAGGCAGACTTATTGCGCCGAGGGATCGGGTTCTAAGTAATTTAGTGAGTGACGTTAATATTAATGTAAAAAGAAGAATTCTTATATAAATGAGAGTAAACTTGGTGAAATCAAACCCTAACAACATAATCATCTCATTTTATAAACAACCTCCGTTCATCTTTGTGTTACTCTACTATTGATCAATTTGCATTCATATTTAATTTTATGTCTTTGCATTTGAAACCAACAATCTCATTTTATTTAAGTCTTAATTAATTGAGTTATCACACAATTGTTTAGTGCCAAGAGTCTTCAGGGATACGATACTTGGTCTTACCATTTTATATTACTTGTGCGATTCGGTACACTTGCCGATCCATCAACAAGTTTTTGGTTTCGTTTCTAGAGATCAAAACTATTGTCAACAATTAGTTTATATAGTTGTGGTCCCCCATTATTGTGAGTTGTGTTGTTGTCCCCCATGATAATGTCTTATGGTCTTCCATAATAACCTTGTCTCTGTTGTGGTCCCATTGTGTTTCCCTTTTTTTCCTGTTTGTCCCCTATTGCGTGTTTCGTTTTGGTCTCCTATTTGAAAATGAAATTATTTTATGGTTAGTTGTTTCAATTGTTTATGATGTGTTGTTGTTGGTCTGTTATTGTTGGTCTGTTGCATGTAGTTGGTGTGTGTTAAAATATAGGCTTAATTGGTTTATTGTTGTGTGTAAGAAGAAAACAATAACACTGTACAATATCCCCCTCCAAGGGAGTAGTCCCCCTCCATAGGAATTTTTAACTGAATAGGTTAAAATATAGGCTTAATCCTAACCTTCTTATAAGGTTTTCCCCATTACCTAGGTAATTGTTAACTGAATAGTTAACATCTTCCTTGTCTTATATGTTAATATTGTATGACATGGTGAACTGAATGTAGTCTAACATCAACTTTTATATAGGCATATATTCCTTGACATGTCCAACTCTAATATCAAAGTGGTGTTTCACCATGGGGATAAGTTTGTGAATGATGGGTCACTTAGATATCAGGGTGGTGAAACCAGTACCTTGGCCATTGACCTAGACAGATGGAGTTACTTTGAAATTTTTTCCATACTGCAGGAGATGGGTTATAGGAATGTTAAAGAGTTGTGGTGTTTAGTGGGTGGTGGTTGATGAACAAATCTTTAATCCCCAAAAACGGAGTCAAGAACTTGTTAGACCCTCGGCAAGTGTAACCGAATCGTATCAAGTAATAAACCTGGTAAGACCAAGTATCGTTCTCCCAAAGGACTCATGGTCTAGATAGTTGTGTGGTTTGTTGATTAGCTAAAACTTGTAAAATCGATTGATTAAGATTTAAATGCAAATACTCAAAAGTAAATATGTATGCATGGATTGATCAATGGTAAGAAGAAACAAAAACACGTGAATTGAAATATGTGGATGATTATGTTGTTGGGGTTTATCAATTTCATCCTTATCTACTCTAATGTATTCAGGAATTCATCTTTCTTCATTAATTGTTAATGCCACTTTCTAAATTACCTTAAACCCGATGTCTCGGTGAAGAAAGCCTAATCATAATCACTAGTTTACAATGTCTTGTCTCCCTAGCAATTAATCATGCATTATAGTGAACAGAAGCTTAAAGGCAACCAACCATCATACTCTTATGTCTAGGTTTATACTACTATTGGGAGAGATTCCCCAGATCTAGATTTCCCCGTATGTGTCCATATCGACAAAATCAATGATCATGACATCGAATGAGTTAAACAATGCATGCTTTGAGCAAAGAGGAAAAACCCTAACAATTAATTAAAGAAAGCATGTATCTTAAAGAAGATTTTGAAGAACAAATTCCATACATGAGAGTTTCAAAATGATTACATTGATTCCGCAACAACAATAAAGGTTTAGTTCACCATATTCATGGTGAAAGTAGATGAAATATGGAATGAAAGGATGAAAGATATAGAAAAACCCGAGAAAGAGAAGAGGAGGAGTTTTAGCATCCAAAATCCTCCTCCAAGGGGTGAAAGAGTGTGTTTCTGCTTCGTCCCAGCCAAAGATGACTGACCTAGGTTAACTAAAACCTTATATAGTATTCTAAAAATTACAGAAAAGTGAGCCCAAGCCCATCAGAATGCCGCTCAGTGCTAAAATACCGCTCAGCGGTGAGTGCGTGTCCTCTATTCCACCCCTCAGCGGTGTCTTTGAGTCTTGAAGAACACCACTCAGCGGTAATTTCCGCTGAGCGGTACTTGGTTTTTCTCTTCTTGTGCACTTTTTGTGTCCTTTTCTGATTCCATCTCTTTTCTACTTCTCTTCTTTCATCAAATTCATCTCAAAAACCTGCAAAAACAAGGAAATCAAGCATAAAACCTGTCTAACTCTTTTATTTCTAAAAACATAAGCAAATGCATGATTCCAAGCTAGTTTCTAGTCATAAAGGTTGTTTTTATATCAATTTTAAGTATAAAAATAACAATTTTTCAACTGTTATCACAACCCCAAACTTAGAACTTTGCTTGTCCTCAAGCAAACAAAATGTAACTCAATTTTCTATTAATCCATATAATGATTCCCATATTCAAAATTCCTTCTTCCAGGACAAGTAAATACTCAAGTTAGCTCTTCTCAAAGACTTCAATCAAGATGTAGACATGCTTTAGTTCACATAAGCACATAATATCCAACAAATGCTATTTTCATGAATGATCAATCAACTAAGCATAGATGTTCCTATGTGTTCATGGAATCTTTCCTCCCTAGATAAAGTGTTTCACTCAAACACAAAAGTGTATAAGAGGTATTCACTCATCCACTCTACTATTCACAATGTCACATGAATTCACTTTGTCTTTCATTTAACTACAATAAAAAATACTCACAAACAAGCATCATCACAAGGACTTTTCTATGGCTTATAATGTGGTTGGGCTAACAAGAAAATTGGTTTTTCTAGATCACAAAACCCTTGAGTTAAGAGAATCATCTAAACACAACCATTCTTAATTATTCCCAACTTTCTTTTGCATTGAACTTTTCTTTTTCTTTTTCTTTTGCTTTTCACAAGCTTAATGATGAATCAATATTTTCTTGACTTCACTTAGTTTATTGTGCTAGAGTTAATCAGGAAATTGTGCTTAAATGTCCGGTATGTTTCCGTTTTTGCTAATTGTGCTTAATTTGACCAGAAATTCTTATTTTAATTAATTTGAATTATTTGAACGTATTATTTTCATTATTAATTGCAAGAAAATTTTGGAAATACAACTTGGGCCAGAAGGGGTGTCACAGCCAAACAATAGCTGCAGCACGTGAACGGGTTATGAAAAGAAAAAATGTTGCACATGGAAAAGCATGCGTCCAGCAGCTTGGGAGGTGCACACAGAAGGGAAGTCCAGCTTCAATTGAAAAGGGCTACACGTCCAAGAGCATCACGCTGTCCAGCTAAAAAAAAAGAAGAAGCTCATCACGGGGCAACGTTGTTACTGGCCACGTTGGACAAAAAGATTTCTGGCTTTTTTTATTGGAGATGATTGGCAGCGTCCAGCAAGGGGCCCATGAGCACATCGAGCAGCGCCCAACAACAGCAGCAACACGCGTCCATGAGCACATCGAGCAGCGTCCAACAACAGCAGCAACACGCGTCTTGCGCTGTCCAAAGCACGACCCACAAAGCAAAGGGAGGTGTCACGACCTTGTTCCAGCTTGCTGCATCCAGATGTGCGCACGGGTTGCATCCACACAAGTCCAACAATTTGGTGAACACACAGAAGAGTCCACCAAGGCACGAAGCAGCCGTGAGAGGGAGATTCATTCACTTTAGAAAGCTTGGTTACAGTAGCATGCGGTGGCAAAAAGAAGAAGCGGTCCAGCATCCAGCACTCATGTTCTTCCAGTACGGCCCAGCTATCATCCAGCAGCCTTGAAGAGTAGCACACGTCCAGCACGTCCAGAAGGAGAAAAAAGAGAAGCACACGCGGACAACAGCTGGTCCAGCAAAGGAAGTGGCCTTCATTCGGAGCATCCAACAAAGGGGGGTCGAGGTTCTTTTTGAAAGAAGCGGTAATTAATATTGAAGGAGGGCCAGCCGCCACCTGGATGGGATTGGAATTGAGGAAGCCGCGAGGTGGATAAAAAATTGAGAATGGTTGAGCTGTAGCCGTGAGGGAGAGAAAGAAAGAAGCTCACGGAGGCACGTTTTTCATTTTGTTTAAGAAGGAAGTGGTGGCACGGTGATGGATTTCTTTTCTTTGCTGGAATGAATAAAAGGGATGTTACGGTTGTTGGAATGATAGTAGTTTTTTTTCTTTTGTTTTTATGAAATGAGAAGTATATTAGGTGGGAGTCTAAGAGGATGGGACGTGCCAAGGGATTTGGCAGCTGGATGGGTAAGAATTAGTTCCTTTATTTCTTTGAGAATGAAGAGGTGATGGGATGTGAGTTGGTGTGCAGGTCACGGCTAAGAAGGAATTCTTGAAGCATATTCAATTCCATTTTCTTTTGAAGTGATGGCCTGGGTAGAAGTAGGTGTAAGGTGCTAGTATTTGTTTTTCTTTTCTTTTATGGAGAGCATGAGGCACACACGGTTATGTCTAGGGAGAAAAGGAAAGCTCCAAAGGGTTTCATTTTACTAGTTTTAAGCTTGCAACTAGAAGTATTTTTTTGGGTTAAATATGTTTTTAGTCCCTAAACTATTGGCCGTTTCTGGTTTTCGTCCCTCTTCCAAACTAAGGTACAATTTGGTCCTCATTCTTTAGAAAAACGTTCGTTTTAGTCCTCAAAATTTTGTTTTTAGTCCTCAAAACGTTCGTTTTTTCGACTAAAACGAACGTTTTTTAAAGATTGAGGACCAAATTGTACCTTAGTTTGGAAGAGGGACGAAAACCAGAAACGGTCAATAGTTTAGGGACTAAAAACATATTTAACCCTATTTTTTTTTGTGTTCGGTTATTATTAATAGTGGTATACATTCAGTAGCTTACTAATCTATATTATTCCTGTTCATGCATTTCTTTTTAGTATTGTTTCCGTGATGAATGTGTGGGATAGATAACTACAATGAGCATTAATCTTTTTAATTTAAGTGTTGCATTTTAACAGTTTTAATTCTGTTTGGATATTTACCTTTTGCATTGTTCAGTTTACTTTTTCAGTTTATTATGTTGTCTATTATGTTCGGTTTATTGTTTCCGTTCATTATGATGTTTATTCTGTTCGGCTTCTTTATCTTCCTGCATTTCCAATTTCCTCAATTGCTTTAGAGACCGTTTGGTCTCAATGTAGAACCGTTCGGTCTTCATGCTTTGTCCATTTATTTCAATGTTTTCAATTATATTTGGTTGTATTTAATTTCCAGTTTTAATTTAGTTCATTTTGAATCACGAAAACACTTTCAAAACCCCCCACTACGTGTTTGATCTAAGCCTCAAACCACATTTGGTCCTTGAGAGACGACTTAGGGGTCACTTCCTAGCACTATACTGCATTCTTTAATGCACATCAAATTTGTATGGGTCGCGACAGCTGCATCACTTAACTTTTAGCTCAATGCTTTTTATTTTCCTTTTCTTAACTTCCCAACAACCCCAAACTTGAACATTTATCAATACCACAAAATGTCTTCAACTTAACTAAAGGTAAAGCTTTTCAAAGAGGGTTTTCTATCTTGTTCAAGGTTACGGGTTCAAAGGATAGAACACATAGTGTTCTCTTTTAGTTGGGTTAAATTCATGCATTTGGCTAACAAAAGGGTTACCAACAAATGACCTTGATCATATGATGCAAACAAGCAAATAATTCAATCATAGAAAACCTGAACAAAGTCATTCATGCTTTCAAAGTAATAGTGTTCAATCACAACAACTCTGGAGCTCAAAACCTCACATATAAGCTCATTCACATTCCACATACACATCCTGCTTAGCATAATAATCACAATCACAACATCACACATTTGTTCACAAAGCTTGTGAACCACCTGTATAATGTGCACATTCTCAACATCAATCAAGATCAAAGCATCATCAAGCATTACTTATCACACAACAATCACAAGCAAACCATCATAACAGATAAAGTTTCGAATTGAGTACATCAACCCTATTCTAAAAACAGAAGCAAATAAGTTCAAAATTACAAAACAAAAGATAGAAAAAATCCTGCTCTAGTGCTGATAGCATCCATCAGTAAATGCTATCTCAGCTCCTCATCAGCCTGTGCTGTCATCTATATCTTCCTCCTCTTCATTATCTCTAGCATCCTCAAATGCGTCATCATCATGATCTTCATCTTCCTCCATAGTTGAAGCTTCAGCTGCTCCAGCTCTAATGCCCTGTGCGTTCTCCACTGGCCATGCCACCACGTTATGGAACTCGTTCATAGTTCACCTGTGTGCTGGGGGTGTATCATACATCCCAATGATTATCTCAGCAGTGGCCACCTGCCCTATGTGGATGGACTGCATCTAGGCATCTATAAGAGAAATATACATGTCCCTCATCTGGAATGGCTCTGCCTCATCCTAAAGACATCAAAAAGTGCAAAAGGAGAAGCCGCAACTGCCGCTTAGCGGCAGTTTACCGCTGAGCGGCACTCAAAACCTCACGGGGGATCCGCTGAGGGGCAAAATGGCCGCTGAGGGAAAGAAACCAACTCACGCACTTACCGCTGAGCGGTACTTTACCGCTGAGCGGCACACTTATGGGCTTGGGCCTAAATTTTCTGTAATTTTAAAATAGTATATAAGCTTTAGGACGTCCTAGGGTTTGTATCTTTGGCAGAAACGAAGCAAACACTCTCTCTTCCACCCCTTTGAAGGAGGATCTTGGATGGTCAGGCTACCTCTTCACCTTTCTAGGGTTTTATCTTTCATTCTTTCATTATTATTCATCTAGTTTCACCATGAATATGGTGAACTAAACCTTGTATTGTTGTTGGGGAATCAATGTAGTCTTGTGAAACTCTCATATATGGAATTTGTTTTTACATCTTATATTTAAGACCTATGCTTTCTTTCATCATTAGTTAGGGTTTTTCCTCTTTGCTCAATGCTTGCTTTGTTTAACTCATTCAATGCATGATTATTGATTTTGTCGATACGGGAACGTACGGGGAAGTCTAGATC
>NW_025911995.1:0-57323 GCF_018835915.1 Vigna umbellata
ATGTAGTACACTGCAGATCCGAAGACCAACTAGCAGATATACTCACCAAAGCACTCAAAAGTGAGCGTTTTCAGTCACTTAGAAAGCAGATTGGGATGGTGCGAGCTGAGATCAGTGAAGATCGCACCAGGAGAAAGGCGAAAACCTAGGGTTTCTGCCGGAGAGGAGGAGATCAACCTAGGAAGAGCTTTCTCCGAGTTTAATCGGTGGAAAGTGCTCAGAATCACAGAAGGAGAATTTTCACCGATTGAATCGGTGAAACGAGTGTTTTTTCGCAATAAAATCATGGTTTTGTTCGATTAAACGTTTTTGTTTAGGAGGAGTGTTAGAATAAACAAAAACAAACAGATTCAGTGTACCAAAAACAGCTATAAAAGCAAACTTTAACAGAAATACAATTTTCAGATGTTACTCAGTACCTTGTATGTGTGCTTGCTTTCTGTTTTCTCTCAACTCTATGATCATCTTAGGTTTGGTGTGCGAGTGTGCCCTAGCAGAGCTTCTCCATTCTTTCTCTGATCTCTCTCCCTTTCAGTAACACTCCAAACTTGACTTCTCTCTCTTGCCACGACAGATTAGATGTCTTAATTCTAATCTGCTCAGTTACTTTTCTCGGTTTTACCCTTACCATTTCTGTTTTTCCATTTCTGCCCTTACTCTAATAGTTTCGTTCGAATGTGTGTCACTTATTTGCTTTGTCTTTCTAATATTTTGTCTTCCATAACTTGCTTTGTCGGACGCATGCCCTATCATTTGTCGCCTGCTTTTTTATGTTATGGGTCTTTCATTTTTATTTGTTTTTTTTATTAATTTAATATACAGTAGGTTTAATAATAATCACGATTTAGCTGTAGAAAAACTAGTCTTTTGAAGTTGGTAATTTTGTCCTCTGTTAATAAATTTCCGTTAAGTAGAAGTAAGGTAGGGTAGTTAGATTAATGTCATACATACCTCACTTTTTGGATAGAGGTTGTAATATTAAAATTATAAAGACAGAGTTATATTTTAATTGAATATTTTTGTCTTCTTTCAAAATATGATTTATTTTTAGTCACAACAATTCACATTAGAACTTTTAAAAGGCCTGATTTAAAAAATCAATCTTCCGTGAATCTTGGCAATCAGATCTGTGAGATAGATAGAAAAAAGGTTTTTCTGTCTTAATCCAAAAATTATATATATATATATATATATATATATATATATATATATGTATGTATGTATGTATATATATGTATGTATGTATATGTGTGTGTTTTTTTTGGTAGAAGATCCATTAATACACCTTTTTAATAGAGGTGCCTTCGTCAATTAATGTAGAATAAATATATGAATATTTTTTTGGATTAAAAATAAAAATAAAATGAAATATCCTTTTTACTAGTTAAAATTAACTTATACACTTAGAAGATAAAATTTTAAAGAAATGATATGAAAACATTTTTACAGATTATATACATAAGTTAACTTGTAAATGAATGTTTTATTTTTTTCTTGATTACAAAAACTTGGTCAAACACCATCGTTTGATCAGAGAGATATAAAGGTCTGAGTAACCATCAATACCAGTTTAATGATCGTTGATGAAAAGAAAAATATTGACAACAATAGGAAGGAATTAGAAATTAAAGAAAAAAAAAACCTTGACTCGTGGATAGGTAAAATTAAGATTAATTAAATTAAAGATCTAAAATGAAAGAATTGGTTATTGATTGGATTATCGTTAAGATCATTTGGATTGGGTAGGAGATGGAAAGGAAAAGAAAGATACGAAAAAAAGACCGAGTACTATGTTTAGGATGAATTCAATCGTTTGATTACTCGAATATAAATGAAGAAGAACAGGATCTCCAAGTTGAATTTAAATATGGTATAAGAGAGGTGCTTTACAATTTGATGTAAAGGATGAAACTATGATGTTTCAGTTTAGCCCTTTGCATTTTGGTGGATTGATCGAGTTATAATTAAGAAAAGGATGGTGCAAGGACTCTCAAATATGAAGTTTGAAAACAAAAGAGTGTATGCTCGGGAAGGATCCAAGGACTGTCGAGTACAGAGTAAAAGAATAACTCACATTGATTCATACATATCTATGTGAACCAATTACATGTGAGTCTTTCAATGGAAAAAGATATTCTATTTAATTTTTAAATAATTTTTTAAGGAAGACCTAGATATATTTTTTAGAGGAGAAATATGAGGTGTTCAAAATATTTAAAGTGATGGTAAAGAATGAGACAAAAAAGTCTTTCAAGTCTGTTAGGTCTAATCGATGAGACAAGTTCATTTCGTCTGAGCTCATGAAGTATTGTGAGGAACAAAGAATATAGAGATTTCTGACAACACATACTCACTCTAGCAAAACACAGTTGTCAAGAGGAAGAACTAAACCATCCTTGACATGGTTCGAACAATGTTGAAGAACAAGACCATGCCAAAGGAGTTTTGGGTTGAAGTTGTGCAGTATGCTATTTATGTGCAAAATAGGTGTCCTCATGCAAAGTTAAACTTGATGACACAAGCAAGAAGTACGTATTCATTGGGTATGATGAAAAAACTAAGGCCTACAGCTGAGATGTTCAAGTAAATGAAGGAAGTTAATGGAACTAGAACAACTCAGATGAGGAGTTTATTGGAAGTAGAAGCACAAAAATTGTTGCACCACTTATTGAGAGAGATGATGATATTTCTGATGAAGAAGATGAACTTCTACAACCCATAATACTTAGTGTGCAAGACATATACAATTCCACTAACAAGTGCATGTTGTATGTTTTTTGACAGATATAGAAGACTTGAGCTTTGAGGAAGTCATGCAAGTGGAGAAATGAAAGAAAGGATATGGATGATGATAGGCATTATTGAACGCAATTGTACATGGGAATTGATTGATTTACCAAAAAGAGCTCGACCTATTGATGTAAAGTTGGTGTATAAGAAGAAGACAAATGTTGAAGGAAATGTTGAGTGATATAAAGCTTCGTTTGTGCTGAAGGGATACAAGTAGAAGGAAGGAATAAACTATGACAAAGTGTTTGCCCTAACAACGAGGATGAAAACAATTCAATTGTTAATTTCCTTGGCAGCTCAACAAAGATGTCTAATTCCGTAAATGGATGTAAAGTCGACATTTCTGAATGGAGTCTTGGAGGATGAAGTATACAGTGAATAACCACTAGGATACATGCGAAGAGGAGAAGGGAAGAAAGTGTTAAGATTGAAGAAAATGCTTTATGGCTTGAATTAATCTCCTCGAGTATGGAATGAAAAAATTGATACTTATTTCAAGAAGAATTGGTATAAATAGTGTCAATATGAACATGCTCTATACATAAAGAAGAATAGAGAAGATGTGATGTTTGTTGTCCTATATGTTGATGATGTAATCTTTGTGAGAAATAATGTTGAGTTGATTAAAAAGTTTAAAGAAAATGATGAAAAAGACATTTGAGATGATCGACTTAGGTCTTATGAAGTATTTTCTCGATCTGGAAGTTGTTCAAGGAAAAGAAGGCATCTTTGTGTCTTAGGAAAGGTATGTTGAGGACGTCGTGAGAAAGTTTAAGATGACAAGTTACAACCTGATTTCCACCCTTATGAAACCTAATACAAACGTATCTAAGTATGGAGGTGGAGGCTAAGTTGGTGAAGTAAAATATTGAAGTCTAATTGGAAGTCTTAGGCATCTTACAAATAAAAGCAAGATTTATGGAGGAGCAGAGGTATACTCATTGGAAGACATTAAAGCAAATTCTAAGGAGAATAATATCACTCAGCTTGTTGTATACTAGAATAGATACTTACCAATTAATTGGCTACTCAGACAACAATTGGTGTGGGGATTTGATAATCCGAAGAGCATGTCAAGATATTTGTTCTTTTTGGGAACACAACGTTCACCTAGCTTTCGAAGAAGCAGCCCATTGTCATGTTGTCAACATGTGAAGCCAAGAATGTTGCAACATCTTGGAGTGTTTGCAGTCAGTTTGGCTTAGAAATCTTCTAAGCAAGAAAAATGAATTATGATTTAAGTTGGCAAAGAACTCAATCAATTATAAGAGAAATAAAGATATTGATGTTCGATTTCACTTCATTCAATAATAAGTGAATAAAGGAAATGTAGAGTTAGAGCAAAAAAAATCAAGCATATTGATATGTTCACGAAGTCATTATTACTATACAATAATAGCAAAAGAATAATGAGACGAAAGAAAGAATAAATATTTAAGATGTTTTTATTAGTTAAACTTAAATAATGTTACTTACATTAAATAATGTTACTTACATTTAATAAGTATTATTATAATAAGTATTGTTATAATTAATTGTGTTGGAATAAAAAAAGAAGTTAAGAATACTGTTATGACATGCAATAGAATGCATTAATTATGATTTAGATAATAGTTTTATTTAATAGATATAGTTGAAGGAAGAAAACAAAAGCGTCTATAAATGGATGTTATACTACTCAATGTATTTACACAAAAAGTACTAGAGAGTGTTTAGAAAGACAACAATATCACCATTCACCTCTAGCAAAATCACCTCAAATTACTGGATGCACACACACAATCAATTTGTGCCTCACCCTCCCATCATTCTCTACAGTAAATATGCTAATCCAAACAATTGTCTATCGTGAATATGCTAATCCAAACATAGCATTAAAGAATTTGAATACACATATAACTAACAAAATCTATTGACAACTACATTGAAAAGAAGTTTAGAATTGTGGATTGGATGAGGATGCATGGAGAAAAGTTAGAAAATGTGAAAATTATAGAGAAGATTCTACTCATTTAAGTTTGAATATGTACTGTCATAAATAGAAATATTCTAATAATATGAGAAGTTAATGTATGAACAAAATGTGTGTATGCGCACCATTAATAATATCTCTCAAATCAAAGTCCATAAACACTTTTTTATTACAAAAGGACAGAACATTTCAAATAAGAAACTGTTACATGGTAGAACGATAGATTAAATTTTATTCTTGAAAAGCCACAAGGGAGGAACTCAAGATTGAAGTCCTTTAGCAAAAAGAGAAGCAAAGGTCTCCATTGTTGTTTTCTTGGACACAAAACCTATCTCAATTCCTTCTCCATTGTTGCTATCTGAAAGACTAAACACTGCAGTTCTTTCAATAGACACTGTCTCCACCTTCTTTGGTCCTCCCCAGCCAAAGTCACTGCTGTAAGCCTCAAAATTCGGTGAGCCCGCAACTCCAATCGCCTTCACATCAGCTTCACCTCCCACACAATCAAGCAACCATGATGACCAATTTTCAGCTCCAATCAGAACACCCTCCTTCTTCACACTTTCCAAAGCTTCACTCAGTGCTTCCACAGCCACAATTAGTCCATCCTCCCCCAACAATTCTCTTCTTTCAGCAATTGCAAGTCTTAATCCAACACAGTTACCAAAATAGGTCGGAGGAAGAGGTGGCTCCAAACAACCCCTGCAATCCACAGTCAGAATCAACATAACTCTCTCGTTTTTCATTTCCTCGGCTCTCACCCTGCAAACCCATGCATAGGCAAGAGACAACACAAACGTTGACAAATGAATGTTGATGTTGTTCTGTCTCTGTTTAGACACAACAAAATGCTTCAGCCTTTCAATATCTGAACCAGACAATTTAAATAAGCCTCCAGTTGCATGTTCCGGAGATTGCACATCCCGAACCATGAGGCTTCTTTTATTGGATCCTCCCTGCATTAACCAATCATTGAGGAACTTCCCCCCTATTTGGTCAGGGTCTTTTACTAGTATCCTTTCATAGAAAGGACATAGTTCAGGTGGCAAACAAGGGGGTGCGCGTGATTCTCTACAAAGATAAGCCCAGGACTTGATAAACGATGTTGAAGTCTTGGCATCAAGAACAGCACGGTGTGAGGTTATTCCAATGGAAAATCCAGAGTTTGGAAACAGAGTGATTTGCAAGGCTAAAAGCGTAGCCTGTTCATGTGATATGGTCAAGTGAGGTAAAAGATGGTGCATTTCTTCAGTTTTCCAAAGATTTGAGCCGGCTAGATGGTTGAAATCTGCATCAGATTCAGCTGCTGTGAGAGAAACAGAGTCACCCGTTTTGTAATTGATGATGGGGTTATGGGAGTGAAGGGGCCAAGTGAGGTGGCCCGCAAGAGGAAAAAAGTGGCCGAGTGTAAGAGAAAGAGAGTGTATGAGTTTGGGAAGAAGGGTATGGAAGAAGGGTGGGGTAGGGTGAGAGAATTGGTAGAAGAGGATGCGTTGAATAGGAGGTGACCTTAACCACAGTATGTCAAAGAAGGTGAGGGGAAGCGATGTTTGAGTTGGTAATTCTTCTGATTCCAAAGTTGGTGCTATACTGAAAACTTGTACCACATGCATGGTTTCTTTCTTGTTGCTTGGACCAAGCAGAAAAATAGAAGAGTGATGCAGGTGGTTATGTCTCGTGATTCTCTGATCTTATGACTCTACTTATTAATTGAAACTGATATACATTTTATTCTCTGCATAACTTTCAAATGTGTTGATTCTAATTTATTAGCTATCGTCAACCTTCTCTGATGAAGTATCTCACAGGTGTCATTTCTTGCATAAATCTTTTGTACGTGTCAATTCTATAACAAATTTTTCAAAACCCTAATGTACGTGTACAACAAATTCACAGGTGCAGTTCCAATTGCATTTCACTTCTTCTTAGTTTAGTTTATTTTTGTTTCGATAACTCATTTTTTATTACATTTTTAAGTTTAATGTTATCCTTTCTATTGTAGTAGTATGGTAGGAATAAATCCAATTATCGATTAGCAGTTCCAAAAATTCCATGGATTATAATTTCCTTCACACCAAGTCTGTCAAATCTTAAACATCAGCGTGGGAGAAGTGTGTAATGCCATACTATATAAAATATAAAATTATGTGATGATTGTATGATGAAGAGTTGAATCAAATATATAAATGGTCTGATAGAGATTGAAAAAATATAAAATATCATACGTGTTTAATGAAATAGTTCTTCTTGAAAATGATAAAGCCATCGAGGTACAAGGCATCGGGTCTATCAGACTAAAAATGTTTGATAATTGGGAGATGCTGCATGAAACGAGCTATATTTTAGAACTTAAGAGAAATGTTTTGTGAATAAGTATGTCGATCATATCGATTTAACAATCAAAGTTAATAAGAAGTGATGAATATTTGGAAAAAACATCTACACTGTTTAGGGAGAGAAAAAGAATGATCTTTACATCTTAAACATTTAAACCGTCGAAAAAAATAAAAATAAAAGACTATCTAATAGGGACCGTCTAGTAGTGTTGAAATTAGTTATACTTTCTAATACGTTTTATTGAATGGCTTTTCATTATTTCTTTAGTTTAGATAAAGACGGAATATAGACTATATATTGTATATTGTGATAAAATCTGTTTAAAACATTTCAATCATAATAAAAAAAATTCAATCTTGTTCTTATATTTTATTATTGTTGTGAAGGCAACAAATTATAAAAGATTATATTTATCAACAAGTTGATACGGAGCAGACAAACAAAATCTAGATTCATCTAAGTGATTCCAAATGGAGACGTCCGTCATTTTCTTTCAAACATCTCGGTGGTGTTTCACTAAAAATTCTTTCTATTCTAATCGTTTTGTCGATCTATGCCTAAGATTTGTAATATGTGTATCAGTTACATGGTGAATTAGTCGGTCATTTAGTCATTGTAATTTTATCATGTTATGATTGAAAGTTTATTTCTGCGTGTAAAATGTGCCTCGACCGAATCACTTCATCTCAATTTCTCGAAGAACTTGTTCATAATGCCAAAAAACAATGGTTCCAGTTCCACCAAATAATTCAGTCAACATAACACATTTTCCTTTCTAATCAATCCTTCACAAAATCTAACAAGTCATTGTTGTAAGGCTATATTATTCGTTCATTCTTTTAGTCCTTTTCTTTCTTCCCCTTTTGATCCCTTTTGACACTTTTCATAACTTTTAGTTTTTTTTTCATACCTTCCACTTTCCTCCATATTTCCTCCCAAAATTGAATTGGAGGATCAACATTTTCCATAATCAACACCAGTACTTCCTTCACCCATAACTTACCACTTCACATTAACAAAATAATATGGGGATAACCAACACCAATGCTAATATAATACATGATAGTGGAATGATTTATTTTACTATTGCACACCAACAAAGAATTTTTGAGATATAATAAGTTGCCAAATGATAGAGTATAAGAGATAAAAAGTTTTGCCAGACTTTTATTCCTGAAAAGAGAAATTATCTACCCAAACATGGGGATAATCAATACCTATGCCGCTAATACATGGCTGTCAAATGATTTATTTTATCATTGCAAACCGACACAACATTTCAGATGACAATAAGCTACCAAATGATAGAGAGTCTTATTCCCGAAAAGCACAAGATCTACCCAAACTGGTTGGATAGGGACTCAAGATTGAAGGCCTTCTTCAAAGAGAGAAGCAAAGGTCTCCATAGCTTTTTTCTTGGTCACGAAACCTATTTCAATTCCGTCACCTGTTCTGCTATCTGAAAAACAAAACGCTGCAGTTCTGTCAATAGACACCATCTCCACCTTCGTTGGTTTTCCCCAACCAAAATCACTACTGTAAATTTCAAACCTCGGTGACCCTGCAAAAGCAGCTGTTTTTGTGTCACCGACTTTGTAACTTTCATACACCATCTTCCACCAGTCTTCTGCTTCATGCAGAAAACCTTCCTTCTTCAATGTTCCCAAAGCTTCACTCAGTGCTTTCACAGCCACGATAAGTCCATCCTCCCCCAACAAGTCTTTTGTTTCAGTAATTGCGACTGTGATACCAACACAGTTCCCTAAATACGTTGGAGGAACAGGCGGCTCCATCTGACGCCTGCAATCAACATTCAGACCGAAACCAGTACTTGTACTTTGGCCACCTTCTGCTTTCACTCTGCATACCATCGAATAGGCGGCAGCTAGCACAAAAGTTGACAAGTGAAGGTTCGTGTTATTCTCTTTACTCTGCACAATCTGCTTCAGCTTTTCAATACCTGAGCTAGACAAATGAAACAAGCCTCTGGTCGCTTCTTCTGGAACAGGCATCTCGCTAACCTTGAGGCTTCTGTTGTTGGGTCCACCCATCTTTAACCAATCAAGGGAATACTTTTCTCCTATTTTTTTGGGGTCGTTCACTATTTCCCTATCAAAGAAAGGAGTCCATTCCGCTGGCAAAGAAAAGGGTGGTTGTGCTTCTCTGCAGAGATATGCCCACGATTTGACAAATGTTGTTGAAGCTTTGCCATCAAGAACAGCATGGTGGGAGGTTATTCCAATGGCAAATCCAGCGTTCGGAAAGAGAGTAACTTGCAGGGCAAAAAGCGTAGTTTGTTCGTGGGATATGTTCAAGGGAGGTACAAAAGGGTGAGTTTCTGTAGCTTCGGTGAAATCTGTGCCTGCAAGATGGTTGAAATCGGCGTCAGATTCAGCTACAGTGAATGAAAGAGTATCACCTTGGTTGTAAACGATGAGGGGTTTGGTGGAATGAGTGGGCCAAGTGAGGTGTCCAGCAAGAGGGAAAAAGTGGCCAAGTGCAAGAGAGAGAGAGCGTTTGAGTTTGGGAAGAAGGGTATCAAAAAAAACATCAGTCGGATGATGAAATTCGTAGAAGAAGACACGTTGAACAGGGGGTAACCTTAGCCATAATATGTCGAAGAAGGTGAGGGCGAAAGATGCCTCTGTCGGTAGCTCTTTTGATTCAGAGCTCGGTGCTATGCTCAGAACTTCGACCACTTTCATGGTTTTTTTGCTGCTTTGTTCTACCCAGACCAAATACGGAAAAACCAGACAGCTATAATCGAGTGACTATCAATCCGCAGTATTGTTATAAAAACCATCCAACCACTTTCCAACTACTTTTTTATTCATTCACTCACGTGTTAGTTTTATAAAAAAATTTCGGGTACCAACTATCGATACTATATTTTATAAAACAAAATCTATCCATCTACTTTCTAACAACTCTCTTATTCGTTCACGTTTTACTTTTATCAGTATTTATAGAACCCTGTTTAAACTGAGAAAACCCCATTTAACTCATCAATTCCTGTTGCTGTAACATGGTTATTAGGTAGTAGTTGTTCTATCAGTCAGTCAGTATACTTACATTTCATAACATACCAGAAGGACTGCTTCTGTGAAATTTGATCCCAATAATTGAATATTGATAAAAATAGTATTTTGAAAACAAAATAAATAAGATGTTGAAGAAGGGCAGAGAGATCTACACTCGACCACAGCCACACAGTCTCCAACAAACAGCTGGAAGATAAGAAAGAGGAGATTCACATCCAGTGGTTTACCCCACCCCATTTCAACCTCTTCTTCATTTCTACTTTTACCTTCTCAGAGCATTTGAGTGTCATGAGCTTAGTTCATGGGTAAATCATACAGCAACTGATCTTTATGCAGAATTCTGGTAGTAGCTGATAAAAATAAAGATTCGCCTCTAAAAAATAAGAATATCTTTACGTGAAGTCAAAAAAAGAATACTTGCACGTGAAGCCACGTGGGCAAGATCAAAATGCAAACAATCATTTATCTTCTTCATTATGATTACTGTTTACTGGGGCAGAAATGGAGTAAGCTGCACATCTAACCACAGAAACTCCTTTTGAGCTTCAAAAATGGACTATATAACATATATACGCCCTCATATCATACTTAACCATCTATTGTCTAATTTTGCTTTGATAATAAGAAAACCCTATTTTATAATTATCAGTGTTATAATGTTAAAATTTTGATAATAATTTTAGTAAAAAAAATAATGAAAATTACATAGTTAAAGGAATGTACGATAGTATAAATGCATAACAATATTTAATTAAAAACAATGACATTGAAAAAGTATATAATTTCATATAACTTTTGTTTGATAATGTAAAATACTTACTCCAATCATGCATCTCCGTTTATTTATCACCTAAAGAAAACATATTATTTTCATGTCGAGAAATTAGTTGACAGAACGGATCTCTCATTCTGTTGTTTTCTTTTTGGCAAATTTCGTACAGAAAAGGATTACAGGGTAACCAGTTTCTTGTGGGCCATTTTTTAAAAATTATCCATTAAATTTTTTTTTTTATTTTAAAAAATGTTTTTATTTTAGTGCCGGTTTTTTTATTTTAAAAATAAAATTGAAATAAAAGTAAATAAGTATAATTGAAAGACGAGGTTTAAATTATTTTTTGAATACTTTTAAAAAGTTGAATAAATTGTTAATTTTGAAATTTAATTATATAAATTTAATGATTATTTGAAAACAACGGAAGCCATGGCTATTCAATTAAAATGGGAAATTTTTTGAATTGAAAAATCTAGCACGATGTTATAAAATCAAACACCCGAAAGTCAAGATTATGTTATGTGAATGTTCACTTCAACCCACACAACCCTGTTTACATACAAAATGAAAAGATGAAAGTTAGAAAAAATGTACCCTATGGCAAGACTTTATTTTCTGATGCTATGTAGTAAAAGAAAAATAGAATTTCTATGGACATAAAAATAAATGAATTATACATATATTGTTTCTCCTGAAAAGGACTAGGAAAACTCCTTTTTGTTCGAGAATGTTTTCGTCTCGACTGATCGGTTTTTCGTGCTCGTGTCTCACCGCCTGAATCTTTCTTTCCCAATATCAAAATGGGGGGTGACCTGTAGGAAACACTCTGACGCTCAAGTCAGAATTTATCTCCGCAAGTCTATCAAAATCACAAATTAGAGAGTTTACCTTCCTAATCATTTGTTATTTATAGGGTTTCAAAGAATATAGTCCATTAATTTACCTATCAATGCAAACCTTAACCGCTCTACGGTGACCGTTACATTATTAATTATGCATTTAATAACATTCAGAGGTTGTCTCCAACAAACGGCTGTAGAGAGTTCACGCAAATATTACTCTACTGGCCGACCGAAAATGATTAACTCCCATCGCTCTAGCATGGTAGATCGGTCGTAACACCTACTCAGTAGTAACACACAACACACACACACACACACACACATATATATATATATATATATATATATATAAAAGTTTGCTAACTTATGTAACTTTTTGAAGTGTACTCAATTTTAATTGACAAAAAAATCTTATCAATAAAAAAACATACTTTAAACATAGAGATATTTTAATAATTTTTTTTAATTTAAAATAAAAAAATAAAAAAAATATTATTCAAATATCTTCAAGAATCTATAATATATATATATATATATATATATATATATATATATATATAAAAGATATTTTTATCAATCAAAATTTAGTAGAATATAATTTGCTTTTATAACCATTTATTTGGAATACACAAATTTTTGAATAGTTATATTTTTATTAGTATATCTCATTTTATTATTTTATCTTTCAACTTTTTGTAAATGCTTTTTTAATTCTCAGGTGTTTTGTAATTATTCTTTTAATAATATACATCAGTTTTTTTTTATCAATTTTACACTTTATCAATATATTTTATTTTCTTGTATTTCTTTTTAAGTTTGTGCATATACTTTTTTAACTCAATTAATTATTTAAATTATGTCATGATTTTTTATTTATTACAAACCCACATGTTTTCACCAGTTATCATAATTGGAATAAAAAATATCTAATATTTTCAACTAATATGCTTAAAGTTAATTCTGATGCAATTTACTTTTAAAATTTTTGTTTTTTCTACTATTGGGTGGGGCATTGAAATAATTGTGTCGCAATCATCAATTTGAATATTGTTTCTAAAATATACATGTGAAATATAAATCTTATGTCCTTTTAAAAAGTTTTCCACAAATTCGGAATTCCATTTTAGTTCATGTCTCAACTATAGTCACATGTGTTAATTTTGAAATTTTAAATATATTATTTTGATTGATTTGTTTTTCCAGCTAAAACGAGGGTATCAAAACGGAATGATTTTCCCGTCCAGCCCAAATTTAGTCTGCCAAAAAAATTTAATTTAGATTGACTTGTTAATTGAAAATTGGTTAAATTTTAAAATTTGATCTGTCAAATTATTAAATTATCGGGTTGGTTCACTTGTGTTTTTTTTTTTCTGTTATTGAAAATCTAATATCACATATAAATTGATTGAACTTTTTTTATCTTTTACACGAAAGTAAATTGATATTGAATTGATTCCAGACTTAAATGTACTATTGTTTGGATTGTTTTAAATTTTGGTCAAGTTATATCAAATTTGGATCTATCATGCTATTAATACGAAGTATTGAAACGTAAGTTTTTTTTATAAAGCCCAAATTGTCCCGACTGATCGCATAACTGATCTATCATACTACCGAACCGATTTAGTAGAGGATAAATCTAATTTGGGTGTTACTCCCTCTACCGCCACAACTTGTTTCCTCCACCACCCCATTCCCCTTTTATCCATTTCTTTATTTTTTCATTCTTATTTTATTCTTATTAAAATTTTAGGGTTAATATTATTTAAAATCTCACGTGAAAATTCATTCTCTTTATCATTATTACATATTTCTCTTTATTAATTTTAACAAGTTGTCTCTTACGATACAATAACCTTGGGTTGTCTCTCATGTTCCACTTCTTCTTCTCTTTTATAGAATTGTGAAGTGAGAGTATGGTGGACTTTGTGTTTAGTAAGATTGAAAGTGGGGAAAACAATTCATCTTCAGCCATAAGTGTGGTGGTGCTTCAAGGTGCTGGTTCAGAGGCGTGAGAGGTTCGTGAAGGTGCGTAATAAAACCCTAAAATATAAACCGTATAATCTTTAAACGGATGTGAGCATCCGTCAACAGATGTCAACATCCGTTTAAAGATCATACGGTTTATATTTTACAATTTTTTTTACGGATTCTCACCGCCGCACTGTTGCAATGTCGCATCGCACACCGCCCCCACCGCCGAACCACTGAAGGAGGAAGAAAACTGATATGGAGGAAAAATGGAAGATGAGAAAAGAATATGATGGAGTGTGGGTGAGAATCTGAGAAGGTTGGGAGGTGGGTGAGAAGGGGTAGAAAGATAGATTTTAGGATTAAAGTAAATAATTAGGATTAAAAAGTAAAAAGGTTATTTTTGTAATTATAAAAGGTTAGTTTTGTAATTCAAAAAATATGTAATAGAATTGGGGATGTGGAGGGAGAAAATGTGATGGTGGAGGTTAGTTTTGAAATTTTTGTATTTTTCTTTAAGAAAGAAAAGGCCCAATGGCCTAATGCCCAACTAACGTTGTTGTGATTTTATTGGAAACTAATTTAGAAATAAATTGATGAAATTTATTTGAGTAATTAAATTATTAGCATCTTAAAATTAATTTCAGTTAATATAACCTTTTGAAAAAACTTGAAATGCATAACAATGTTTAATTAAAAACAATGACATTGAAAAAATATATAATTTCACACAACTTTTGTCTGATAACGTGAAATACTTACTCCAATCATGCATCTCCGTTTATTTATCACCTAAAGAATACAAATTATTGTTCATGTCGAGAAATTAGTTGACAGAGCGGATTTCTCAATATGTTGTTTTCTTTTTGGCAAATTTCGTACAGAAAAGGATTACAGGGTAGCCAGTTTCTGGTGGGCCATTTTTTAAAAATTATCTATTAAATTTTTATTTTTATTTTAGTGTTGGTTTTGTTATTTAAAAAAAATTGAAATTAAATAAATAAGTATAATTGAATGACGAGGTTTAAATTATTTTTTTGACTAGTTTTAAAAAGTTGAATAAATTGTTAATTTTGAAATTTAATTATATAAATTTAAAGATTATTTGAAAACAACGAAAGCTATGGCTATACAATTAAAATGGGCAATTTTTAGAATTGAAAAATCTAACACGTTGTTATAAAATCAAACACCCGAAAGTCAAGATTATGTGAATGTTCACTTCAACCCACGAAACCCTATTTACATAAAAAAGGAAAAGATGAAAGATAGAAAAAATGTACCTTTTGGCAAGACTTTATTTTCTCATGCTCTGTAGTAAAGGGAAAAGAGAATTTCTATGGACATAAAAAAAGATAGAAAATGGTTTCCTTATACTAACTCAATCCCACAGTTCTACAATGAAGTTTGAACTTACCTTATATCTTATAATTTAACTTTTCTAGTAAAAAAGAACAAAACTTGATGATAACGATTTTCTAATTCTAATATTAATACATAACATAAACAATAACTAATACTTATCAGTTTACTCGTTATAAATTAGTTATTCAAATTATGTCATAATTTTTTATTTTATTACGAATCGAAATGTTTTCATTAGTTACTATAATTGAAATAAAAATTATCTAATATTTTCAACGTTAAACTCCTTTAGTTATCCTTATCTTTGTGGGTTATCCTTATTTTTGTGGATTTTTCTCAGTTCAATTTTCGTTTTATTAGAATTTCCAATTTAGTCCTAAAAAGTGTTAATTTAAATCAATTGGACCTCTGCCGTTAAATTGAACTAAGGAAGTTAAGTTTTTAATGAGGTGAGAGATTGACCTGACAAATTTTTTAAACGTGACATGCTAAAACCTTTATGTGTGGCATTTCTTAAAAGATTAGATTTTAATAATAGGGTTTCTGAAATGGGATTTAATAATAGAATTTCCGGTAAGTCGATTTTGCCCTCACCGGTGCTTCTTCTTCCGGTGAATCACCACTTCCAACGGATCCTCCACGCGCCAATCACATTGCGGCTTGGTGCGATCTGGTGAAGACCCTCACTCTCCAAGGATGCGATCTGGTGCGACCAGGCGCAGATAATGGGTCTGGTACTCCAAATTAAGGGGAAGGGTCCCAAACTCACGCTTAGCTCGCTGCATAGAAACGCCATAGCCAAGAACTTCACTAGAGACGCGCAACCTCAACCTGACGACGTCGTTTTCTGGGAGGAGGAGTTTCACACGCTCTGCACCCTCTCTGCCTACAAAGACAATGCCTTTCACCCTTGGGAAATCGCTTTCTCTCTCTTCAATGTCTGTCTCTCTTTCTCTCCCTCCCTCTCTATTTCGTGTTTTTTTCTCTGCTGCAATTTTAGAATTTTAGATTAATTTTGTTTTTGGGTTTTTTTTTTCATATATCGTAAATTGATTTTTTATTTTATTTTAAAGATGTGATTTTGGGGGTTGATTGGAAAGGGGTGTTTTTCTTTTTCCTTTTCTTGTTTTTGTGAATTATTATATAATTATAATTGTTCTGCTTGTTCCTTTAAATTTGATTTTAATGGGTTGGTTATGTGTTGCAGGGTTTGAATCAAAGGTCAAAGACTAAGGTTCCCATGGTAGGAATTGCAACTTTGAATCTGGCTGAATTTGCATCTATGGTTGATCAAAAGGATTTTGATTTAAACATTCCTATTACAGTTTCTAGTGGTGTTGCGGAGTCCTCTCCTTTACTTAATGTATGTCTATCATCCACGATGTTTTAGTTGATTCTGTCGAGAGACTGGTGGTTGTTTTCTTAATCAACATTGCGCCTTTGTGTTTGTTGTTTTTGTGTTCATAGTGGTAGCTTTTGGTTGTTGCTTGCAGATATCAATTAGTTTGGTGGAATTAAGAGCGGCTCTAGAGAGCACAAAAATAGTTCATAAATCAATAGTGCTCGTGCCTTCTTCACCCGTGGTTTAGCCAAGAGAAACTACCTTGGTTGAGAAAGATAGCTTTCGACCTGCAACCGGAGGCACCGCTGGTCAGAAGCGTCGTCGGCCCGTTCCCTTCCTCTTCGAAAACAGGTTCACCAAATCGCGAGAAACGTCGAACCGTGCATCTACCATTGGCGCTCCAACCACCATTTCCACTCTTCTTTACCCATTGCTTCCTTCTTCTCTTTCTGTTGTGTCTCTCTCTGTTGTCTCTCAGGCTGGGAAGAAGATTTCTGGTTAGGATTTCTGGATGGTGCTTGTAATGGAGGATGATTTTTTTTAATCAAACATTTTTCACGTTAAACTTAGGAAACTACACATAACATCCTGCTTATGCCACGTTTAAAAAGCATGTCACATCAAAAATTTAAGAGAGCTACTCCCTCCACCACCCCAATTGTTCCCTACACCTCCCCAAATTTATTTTAATTACAAAACTATCCTTTTCACTTTAACTGTCACAGTAGCCCCACCCCCCAACTCTCATAGCCCCTCCTCCCCCAAACTCTCATTTTCACTGTCTCTCCTGATTCGTTTGTTCCGAACGAGTGGAAACCGCAAAACTCAACAAAGAGGGGAAAACGTAAATAAAGGAAGTTGTTTGAATGAGTATACCCATGGAAGCAATGGCTGAACTGGGATTAACCAAAAGCCCACACAAAACTATCATTATCTCGTACCACCACCACTCTAGGCAAACGGAGACGCAGCTCGGCGCGGCGAGCCAGAGCAACGACTTCCACCTGGAGAGACAGTCCTGGGTCGGCGCGGCGCAGCGGAGGCATGTGAGGAACACGTGCGTGGCAAGGAAGAGGAGGATGGAGAGGCTGGAGGTAGCGGAAGCTGCTGCGACGCCGGCGAGGCCGCGGTGGAGTCACGTGACGAGAAGGTAGTTGATGGGGGAGTGGAGGAGGGTTCCAGCCAGGGACGCTAAGGTGACTGGGTGGGTGACGCCCTGCACGCGAAGGTAAATGCGGATTGGATGGAGAAAGGAGTGGGTGGGGAGGTCGGGGAGGGAAAAAATGAGGTAAGTGTGTGCCATGCGGGTGATGTTAGGGTTCTGGTGCAAAGGTAGAAAGATGTTTGAGATGTTGAGGCAAAGGAATGATATTGGGATGGAGCAGAGTAGCAGAAACATTACACAACAATGGAGGGTCAACGACAAGACGTTCATGTGTTTTGCGTTGAAGGACCCGACAGCACCGAATAACATGTGATGTTGGCAAAGGCCATTCCTAAGGACCCCGTCGTCAGTTCCAGGTCTCCTAATATCCATTAGCGCCCAGGCCAAGCTTCAACAGATGGGCACATTCGTTTGACAATCGAAAGTTAACGTCCGTTTATATTTACGTCAAGGGCAAAAAAAGAATGAGGAGATGTAGGGGCAGTATGTGGTGATGGAGGGAGTAACTTCCAAAATTTAACTCTGTTAGTCAAATTTAACGGTAGGAGTCAAATTGACTTAAATTAACATTTTTTAAGACTAAATGGGGGATTCTAATAAAACAGTAATTGAATTAAAAAAACTCACGAAAATAGCAACAAGGGTTTAACCTTTCAACATGAAGTTAATTGTGCATGCAATTTATTTTTAAAACTTTTGTCTTTTCTACTATCGGGTGGGGCATTGAAATAATTGTGTCGCATTCATCAATTTGAATATTGTCTCTAAAATACACATGTGAAATATAAATCTCCAAAGGTAAATCAAATGTCATTGAAATTTTGATATTCTATTATTGCTTCAACTTTTGTATTTTTCTTTCAGAAATAAAGCGCCCAATGACTAAAGCCCAACCAAGGTTCTTAACATTTTATTGGAAACCAATTTAGAAATAAATTAGTGAAGTGTATTTGAGTAATTCAATTATTAGTATCTTAAATTAATTCCAATAGTATAACCTTTTGAAAAATTTTGAATTTCTATTATATTACAAAATTAAATTATTTTTTAATATCATCATGAGGCTTTTTATAAAAACAAATAATGCTATCTTGAATTTTACTTATATATATTGGAAAATGTGCACAACAATATTTGGAAAACGATTTCATGTTCACCTAAACATATGATTTTAAATGTCTACAGTAATATGATAATATTTTTTTGGAAAACTTTTCTTTAACAACATATTTTTGACAATAATTTGACAACGATACGTGTCACATTATCATTGGTTGTTTTTATCAAATTTTTTTAAAAGTTTCATCTTGTCTTCGAGGGCATCTTTGGAAAGAATGTTCAGAAATATTTTGGTACCTTTCACTTTTTGAAACAATATTCAGAAGAAAAACTTATTCCTCTCTTCGAAACTCTCTCACTGCCTTCGACATTCCTCATTCGAAACTGTCTCTCCGCCACCGAAGTGATGCGTTTGTCCACTGTTGTTCGTTCGTTGCTTGGGTCCACCGTTGTCTCCGGAGGAAGTCGTCTCTCTCTGTCCGTCATTGAAGTGTTGTCTTTGTATCGCTTGGGTCCACCGTTGGCGTCATTTCTCCAAAGCTTTCGTTTTCTCGCTCGTGCTGTTATTCCTTCGTCGGTTGGAATAAAGTTTCTCTTAACATGGCTTCTTGGTTGGGGTATTGAAATTATCAAATGTGTTAGTAATCTTTATATCTCTTAGTTGTTTCTGCTTTTGGAAAATTATATTATTTTTTTAATTATTTCTCTATATTTACATATTTGGAATTTTTGCAGCCCAATTTTTTGGTTCTTGATTTGAGAAATTTGTTTCGCCAAAGCAAGGTAAAGTATGTAATCTTTTTTATAGACTTTTGTAATAACTAATTTATTAGGAGCCTTGGTGATTGAGAACATAAGGTATTATGCTCATCAAAAATATGATTTGTTGATGTTTGATAATAGATGTTTCAAATATAATTTGTTGATGTGATTAACTAGTAGGTGTGTTATACTTTTTTCTTGTTTTTTTGCATTTCCCAGGCACAAAACCTTGAGTTATTTTTTGGTATGTTGTTAAAAATTGAACTGTGCGATGATGTTCTCAATTACAATGAGAAAAGTATGCTTGATTACAACAATGTAAGTATTAGTAACTTTGTTAAAAGACTAGATGATTTTGGTATTATGTTAATTTTTTAAAGTGACTTGTGTTGATTTCAGGAGCACTTGCAAGTATTTAGACAAAAATATATATGGACTGCATTCTAGACAATGACAATGTGTGAAGAGAACAAGTGCTGCAACACTTAGGATTTTATAGGTTTTCAATTATATGTTGATTAGTTGCCTAGATATTTACATTGTATGAGCCTTGTACATGTTTTTTGTAAACAAAAGATTATGATTATAAATGTTGGATAATATGTACTGATAATATATTATATAAATAAAATTTCAATTTTTATAGAGTACCATACGTTTTCTCCCAGTGTTGTTCGACCATATATATTGAAACCTTTTTTTGGGGAGCAGTGTTCATCTAGCTGGGAGTACAGTTGAAGTTTCTGTACAAATTATCCTTTTTCCTCTGGTAATCGATTACAGGGGTCTTGTAATCGATTACCAGAGGAAAAAGGGTAATTTGTACAGAAACTTCAACTGTACTCCCCAACTAGATGAACACTGCTCCCCAACTTTGTTTTTCTGACCTTTTCTACTTGTTTTGTTCTTAACTTTATCCACCAAACTCTAAATGACTTGATTCTTGTTTTGTTGGAATCTAGACTCAAAGAGCTTTCCAACAAAACAAGAATCAACTCATTTAGAGTTCGGTGGAGAAAGTTATGAGCAAAACAACCAGCAAAGATGAGAGGTGGTAGAAATATATAAAACGTTAACTTTAAGGAATTAACTGCACCTACTCAGATGTCCAAAAATTATAAATTAATAGTCATTGGAAAGATTTTTGAGTCTACTTTCTAATAAAAAAAGAATCACATCATTTGGAGGTCTGTGAAAAAAGTTATGATTAAAATAGTCAGCAAAGGTCAAAGTTGAAAGCATGAGTTATGCACCTCACCTCAATTGGAGAAAACCACCTAAATAGACATTTTTATTTTGAAGAAATCAATGACCTAACCTCATTATTGGTGCAGGGAGCACACCCAATAACATTGAACTCACTCACCCATCTCAAAAAAGGAAAAATTCAACAAAAAATAGAGAATGGGGAGCATTGTTCATGTAGCTGGGGAGTATAGTTGAAGTTTCTGTATAAATTACCCTTTTTCCTCTGGTAATCGATTACACGAGTCTTGTAATCGATTACCAGAGGAAAAAGGGTAATTTGTACAGAAACTTCAACTGTACTCCCCAGCTAGATGAACATTGCTCCCCAAAGTCGTTTTTGTATCCCCAAAGTCGTTTTTCATTACTCAATACCCTTCATTATTTCGTTTATATTTGTTTAATATTGAAGTATTCCAACTTGAAGTGTTCCATTAATGATCCATCCACAAAACCTTCAAAAGATAGTCATAACGAATCCAAAATATTCCTGGGGAGTGCTTAAGCCACGTCTGGGTAGCACTCTTCAACTTTCGGTACAAAAGGAGATTTTTCTACTGGTAAGCGTTACCAGCTCCCTGTAATCGATTACAACAACATCAGTCATGTGTCAATGATGACGAACAAACAATGATCAAGGACCTCACCTCAGTTGGAGAAAACCACCTAAATTGACATTTTTTTTTGAAGAAATCAATGACCTAACCTCATTATTGGTGCAGGGAGCACACCCAATAACATTTAACTCACTCACCCATCTCAAAAAATGAAAAATTAAACAAAAATAGAGCATGGGGAGTACTGTTCATCCAGGTGGGGAGTACAGTTGAAGTTTCTGTACAAATGACAATTTTTTCTCTGGTAATCGATTACAAGACCCCTGTAATCGATTACGAGAGAAAAAATTGTCATTTGTACAGAAACTTCAACTGTACTCCCAACCTGGATGAACAGCACTCCCCAGGGTCATTTTTCTGTCCCTATAGGTGATTTTTTTCTATTTCTGTCACTGTAATAGATTGTCAGGGGCTTTTATAGGTGTTTAAACCAAGGTAGTTCAACTGGACTCCCCATGATGGTTTTGACTGTGTTTTTGGTGACTTTTTCCAATTTTTGAGATGGTTGAGTGAGTTTAATGGTCATGTGTATCAAATCCATTAACATTCCATGATGAGAACATATTTTGGTTCAATCAATGAATATTAACATTGAAAAAACATGTTGTGAATTGGAAATGTTCAATACAATCCATTACAATAATTTTTTAAAATATTAAAGTCAAAATGATTGAAAAGTAGACATTCCATAATTTTATCAAGTAGACATTCCTCTCCTCATGAGTCAATCTTCCATTCAAAACATCAACAAACTTGGTTTTGAAAGAATGTTGCACACACAACTGCATAAAAAAAATTCATGTTAGAACAATCCAAAAAATAATTAACAAAACAAGAAACACAAATTGGCAAAGAGGAAAGGGGAAAGGCTAAATGGAAAATAGGAAAGAGGAAGTGGAAAAGAGGAAAGGGAAAACGCGAAAGGGGAAAAGGAATAGTGGAGATATCTTGCTCTCATCACCGAAGTCACCAAAGTTTTCCATTTCCCACAACAAAATCAATATAAAGGAGAACATGTTTCTCGCTGGGTTGCTTCGCCGAAGAAGATGAAACTAAAATAAAGAGAAAAGAAAGCTTGAAGGGAGAAAGGAGAGAGCTTGAAGAGAGAAAGGAGAAGGCTTGAAGAGAGAAAGGAGTGAGCTTTAAGAGAGAAAGGAGAAAGCTTGAAGAGAGAAAGGAGAGAGCTTGGAGAGAGAAAGGAGAGGGAACGATGAAAGAGGTTAGAGAGAGGATGAAAATGGAGTAAGGGAAAAGGGAAAAAGGGGAAAGGAAAAATGGGAAATGGAAAATGGGAAACGGAAAATGGAAAGGGAAAAGAAAATACCTTGTTACCGGAGCTTTCCATTGCTTCATCGGAGTCTTGCCGGAGAAGATGAAGCTTCCTTCGTGAGAGAGAAAGAGAGAAAGGAGAGAAAACACACACAAAATGAAAACCAAAATGCAACAGTGGAGGAGAATGAAAACAAAAATGAGAGGGACATTTTCGGAACCCAAATTCATTGTCAACTTTAACGAAAAAAAATATATTTTAAATAATCCAATAGCCTTTTGACACGTAACGTTGTCAATTTTTTGTCAAAATTGCGTTGTTAGAATATCGCGATCCTTTTTTTAAGTTAGAAAAATATTACATTTACAAATTCTAAAATCATTATAAATAACATCAGTAAAAATCCAAGAAAATAATATTTTAGAAATAGTGAGAATAATAAATTTTAATTATTTTAATTATTTTAATATTAAATTATTTATTTATAAAAATAAATAAGTTTTATTATTTTAAAATGTATCATTCTTTTAAAATTTATATTTTGAGAGTTTTTTATCTTTTTTTCTAAGAATTCTAACTCTTGAGTCATTTGTTTGACGATCAAGAGGTGACTATGAGATCACGACAGAATAATCTCTACTTCTAGCCGATCAATTGGTGCAAGTAAGTTTCTATCATTTTTTTTCTGTCTATGATCATGTAGAGAAATCTATTTTTACATGTATCAAAAGTGTATTTTCCTTTACTCTTGGTCAATTTGAGATTCTAAGATTTGATTTTGATCACCAATTGGTGAGTTGTAGGTTTTTCTAGAATTTTTTATTATTTTAATGAGTTATATACACTTACATATTTTACAATTTCTTCTACTAATCATTCTATTGCGTTATACATTTATTATCTTGCTAGTATGTTTGTGCTGTATGGAAGAAGTTATTTGAATAAAAAAATTTAAAATTATAAAAATAAAATAAATAAACAATGTTTTTCGCAAAAAATCCTTTACTTTTAAAAAAATCAATTACGTTTTTATAAACATTTACCAAAAAATTACCCAATCAATACGAATAACAAATTAATTATTAGAAACATAAATTTGAATATTATTTATAATGTTCTAAATTAATTACTTTGTAACTAATATTTTTATTTATAATTTATATTTATTTTAATTAAAGTAAGTTAAAAGTGTTTCTGTAACATTCTAATTTTAGTTGTTTACCATTAATAGAAAAGACGTTATGAAATTAATGAAACAAAAGAAATTTGTCTCCATTTATATAGATATAGTAGTAATAAAGTTACCACCAATAATACAAATTGTAATATATTGACGAATCTCATAGAAAATTTTTCTACATATTTATTTTTGACGAAAATGTTTATTGATAAACTAAATTATAAAATTTGTTGAAAAAATTTGCTAGTAAATTTAAATTTACTGACCAATTATGATCACTAATAATAATTTGTTGATAATTAAAAAATTCTTGTAATGTATGATCTCTGTTTAAAGAAAACAAAGCATGAAACAAAATTTGTTGGTTTGATAAATATCACTCAAAATGACACTCTAAATTTTTAATTTTATATATATATATATTGTATTTTTTTGTAACACTCATTCTCGTAGTGTTACGTGAAAGTTTTTCATTTTATTTATTAAGAAAATGTTAATTTTGATTTATACATTAATCTCATGAATTTATAAAAACATCATTATAAATTTTTAGTAGATAAAATTTAAATAAAACTCTCGTCGTGAGTTTCCTCTCTTGTCAATCATCGACATTCCTATCGTGTAACAACATGAGTTATATGATTATTATACAAAAACAAACATAAACAAGTAGAGTGAACGAACATGTATGAGATAATTCATCAAATATGCATAAATATATTACTACACATAACAATAATTATATTATTATGCAATAATTATACTAGAGTTACTCATCACACCATACAATAGTCATACAAGCCTAAATCATCACATCATACAATGATCATGCTAGCCGCGACCATCTCATCATTCAATAATCATACTAGACACACTTATCCTATAATAATCATGCCAAACACACTCATCCTATAATAATCATGCCAAATACACTCATCTTATAATAATCATGCCAAACACACTCATTCGGATGAGACGCTGATGCGTGATCACGGGAGATTGTGAACTTGTAGTGACCTCCACTACTCTTTACATATACACTTCCAATACAACACTCTATGTCATCCACAAGGTTAGTCCGTTTACACCTTTTCCCAAAATCGACAAATAGATTATGACCTCTTGCCCCTCTCACCACATAATTCATTATTCTCTTCTTGAGACTAAATGGTTATTAGAGTACCAGGATAACCTCCAACAACATGACCCTCAACATCAATGTGTACACTAATTACTTACAACCACACAGTCTTTCCACGAGACCCTTGACCAATCTCACATCATATTCATATTCATTAACTCATTCCTCATGCAATACATATTTGATCCAAAATCATGTTCGTAGCTTAACATAGAATAATGTTCAAGTCATTGATACAATCATACATACAAATCAATAAATACAATTACTCAAAATTTCACTCAATATAATCAAATATTATTAATAATTTAACCAGTTTATAGTATTACGTGGGGTGATTATTCTCATTACAGCCTCTAATTAAAGCGAGGATTAACGTTTTCACTAAGGAAACTTAGGGTGTTGGGGTTGATTGGGGGAGATGATTTGGGGGAGAGTGATTGAATGAATTTGAGTGGATTTAAGGGTAATTTTTTGTGTGTTTATTTGAGTGGATTTGGAGGTAATTGAGAGTGGATTTAGAGGTAAAGTTTGTGAGAATTAGTGTAGAATTTGATTGATGTGATAGTTTTAAAAAATTTGTTTAATTGATAGAAATTGAAGATTACCAAAATACCCCTAGTTATTAAAGTAATATAAAATTATAATTATTAAAGTTATATTTAATTGTAGAAATGTTTATAAAGAGTAAAAATTAAAATTAATTATTAAAGTAAATTTTAAAAATGTAAAAAGATTATAAATTAGTAAAATAATAATTGTATTATTATTATTAATTATTATTATTATTATTATAATAAGAGAAAAAAATATGAAAAATATAAAATACAGTAAGGACAAAAATGAAAATTTGCTCTAATTTCTTGCAAATCATCGCATATATACGATGATTGAAAAAAGGGAGTATCTCCCAATTTCCCTCTTTTCCTTCCTAGCTAATATGTGCATGTGAACACAAATAATCCCTTCTTTCCATCTGCACTGATCCATCCAAACAGTAAATTCCTCTCCATTCCTCTCAAGTGAACAGACCATTAAGGATAAAATTACAGTGTTAATCAAGTTATTAAAAAATGCATAATTTATTCCTTTAAGTGCAAATCTCTAATTAAAAATATGAACGGTCAAAAGGGAGTAAGATCCTTAAGGAATCATATATAAAAATTTCAGTTTAATCTAACGGTAAAGTAAGGGGTAATTAAAATTTTACTAAAGTAACCGTAAGACAAAAATAAAGTGGTGGTCAATTTACTCAAGATTGTGAAATCCATTTTAATTACATGCCTTAAATTAAAATTTGAACAGTCAAAGTGGATTAATATATCTCAGGAATAATGTATCAAAATTTAAGCTTAATCTAACGGTAAATGAAACAAGATAACTCCGAAAATGAAAAACTCAAAAAACATAATCAAGGAACCAAAACTCATACAAGCAGACACATAGCTAACATTACTAAAGTCCAACATGTTCATATCATAATCATAAACTAAAATATACATCTATCATGTATCAAGAGGAGAGTTAGCTCTCGTGCCTCAACTCCAGAAGCTCCAACTCATCTACCCAATCTAAGTAGGTCTCCAAACATCTAGATCTAAACCGAATTTGTTTTGCTTCTCTACTCTGCATCCTTACTTCTCTCTATCTCGGACTAATCTCAACCTCACGTTCTCTCTTCAGGTTTTTTCGTAATATTTTCCTTCCTTATCATTAAGGGGAAAGTCAAGGTTTTATCCTTCAAATCCAGCAGCCTAAGAGTTGGACGTTTCTAAAAATAAGAAACCACTTTTCCTTAATTTAATCTTAATGTTTCCGTAATTATACCTTCCCAAGTCCTGTGCATAATTTGTTTCATCTGATTACTAGAAGATAAGTTTGGTGTGAAGTCAAAACATAAAATTGGTACGCGGAAAGAAAGTAACCGTAGGTGTGTGGGGGAAAGAATACAACTTTCATCATGGAAGAGAGGAAAGAAAGGTATTGAAAACAAGAGTTGGTTTCACACAAAATCTCTCCACGGATAGAAGCAACAAGACCAATTTTTTACACCACCAAAGAAGAGAAATATCTATCATAATATTTTGGATTTCACAATATTTGCACACATGTGAAAAATATTCAAGGTTTACTTCTCAAAGTTTGATTATATGTAAACCCTTATTTGAATGTATGTATTATAAAGTATATGTGCTTATCTTATATAAATATCCTAAATCATCTAGACTAAGATCATGAGAGGTATGTTTGGAAAGAAAATTTATTATAATATGGAACTTTTATATATATAATATATTATATAATCTAATATATATAGATATATATATATATATATATTATCTTAAATTTACCTCACCTATTCAAATCATTATGTAAAGCTAAAAATTTAAAGTAAACATATGGGTCGGGTTGGGTATCGTGGAATATTTTTTCCTGATCCAGATTCGATCATTTAAACTTGTTTTATCCATTTTAATTTATCTAATGTTATCAGAATTCGTGCATAACCAACCGATCACTTATTTTTTTCATTAGGTTTGGTCAGATGCAATCGATCAAGGGCTTTTTGCTCATTTCTAGTATCTAATAATACATAACTAATATTGCTTTTCAAATATACTATTTGATATCTCGTGTTGAATACTTTTTTATATACAAATTTATATTGTATATATTTAATGAATGATTAAAAAAGTTAAATTGATAATAGTCATGGTGATTTAATATACAATTAGAATTATATATGTTATTATCTTTAGCTTTAGTTGTGGATAACTTTTCCTTTATAATTCATTTTGTGAAAATTTGGAGTGATTGATAACATAATGACTTTATTATATTTTAGATCACCTTATATACTATAGTTTCTTTCTGACACGTTTATAATTCCTTTAATGGATAAATAATACACTGTGTAAATCATAGAAACAACTATATATAATTAATAAGGTAATATTAAACTGGAAATGTTTCAAGGAACAACGATATATAATTAATCAATTAATATAAAACTAGAAATATTTCAAGTATAAATAATTTAAATATTATTACGAAGCATATTTAAAATATTATATAAATTTAATAAAATTTGATTAGAAAAACTAAATTTACATATTTTTAAATTAAAAAATTAAATTAAATTAAAATTTTAAAAAAAATTAATTTAAAAATAATGTATTTAACTCTTGATTTAATCACTAGTGTGTATATATAAAATAATGTGTGAAGAAAAAAAATTAAAAATATTAATATAAAATGGTTTTTCTTTCTTAATTTGGAGGTATACTTAACTAAAAAAAATTATGAATAATATATGAGATTAAATATTAAGACTTGGTCATATACTGTTTGTCATTTATTTATTTAGTTTTATCGTACTCGTATTTCTGTCTTCTCGTTCATGAGTTGTATATGAAATCAATACAAAACTGTGAATAGGAATGCAGTATTTGTTTCCACTCACCAAGTGTTTGAAGTAACGATTTACTTACCCACTCAGATGTGCTTATATTATTCTTTTCTATCTCCTAATCACCTCCCCACCACCAACGTCATCGCTTGTCTTTAATCTATCAAATCTAATTTTAAAAACACAAAAGTCACATACACATTTAGCATTGTCGTGTAGTGATATTTTTTTATTTAGCCACTTTTCACAATGGATATATAAACAACATAAAAAAAATAGAAGAAAGTTACGTTCGAATATCCTGTAATTATTTTTACAAGTCGTCATGAATGACGCCATTGATTACATTTACAAAATGAAATTGTATGATACCGATACACTATGGAGGTTGTGATCCGAAAGTGGTTCGCGGACCCGAAAGTGGTTCGCGGACGTGGGTGCACATGGTATTATCTTATTTTGGTAAGCGCCTGAAATCATATAATCCATTCTTTCTATGAAACATGGAACCAACACAACCAAAAATAAAAGAATAACCATAAAATGATACAGAATTATCTAACAATATAAAATAATAATAAAAAAGTGAATTTTTATAATTTAAAAAAAATAAAATAAAAAATAAAGGAAGATACTATCATGTAAAAAATTTATATTTTTTAAAATAAAACAAACCAACCATCTTTTATGGAAAGATACCTTTTCCTTGTCCTTGCTATTATCATGTCTATAGGAGTGGAGTGTTGGGTGAAGTTTGGTTTAATTTTTAGTTAGAAATATATTTAAACCAATTATAAAATGTACGTTCTCGTTTAAAAGGAAAAAAAAAATATCAACTATTTTTCTTCTTTGGTTTTATTTGGATTGGTTGTAACAGTTTATATTTTTATTTAATATTTTTTTCATTCTTGAAATTAAAATAAACAACAAAATGATATATATACTACTCAAATTTTGATAAATGCATGGAATAAAGATTAATAAAATTATAGTATTAAATATTTGTATTATTAAAAGTTAAAATTATATATTTTTGTAGTATATCTGATAAATATAGAACAAAAAATTAATATTAACTCAAAAGAAGATAAAAATATAATAATACATCAATATAACTTATAGGACCAAGTTGAGACAGAAAACATAGAAACAATTTATATCAATAGTAAGATAAATTGTCAAATATTTACATAATTATAAGTTGTAGGAAAGAAAATATCATCCATACATACCTTATTTTATAAATTTTTGTGAAATTAAATTAGATTTAAAATATTCTTATTATTTGTTGAATTTTTTTAATCGCTGCAAATATCTAATATTACATTCAAGTTATATATATTTAAGGGGAGAGAATGTGTTAGAAGTATTAGTGATGTAAATATTTCTTAAAAATTGATTAATTAGAGTTAAATTAAGTTAAAAATTCAACTCCTAAATTTGTATTACAATATTTTTTATTTGTTTTACAAAATAAAGATATGTTCTTATCTTATGCAAATTGAATCAAGAGGAATTAAGAAACACATTTAATTAAATGTGTGAAAGTAGATTAAACAATTCAATAAATAGATTTATATTGATATATATATATATATATATATATATATATATATATATATATATTATTGTTATTATTATTAAATTAATAATTTTTATTACTATTATTAAATTAATAATAATTAATAAAATATATATATCACCACAAAAAAAATTATTAAATAATAACTTATTTTAGAAATCAAAATAATTAATAATTAAAAATTATTTATATTTTGAATAGTTTTTATTATGAATAAACAAATTATAATTGATTTATGAATTAAAGTTTAAATTGATTTCTAATTTTAACTACTAAAATTTTAGGTATTTATTATTATTAATTCTGAATTAGTTTCCAATACTAATTTAAGACACTATGCTTGGTAATTAAGACTTTGATAACTAAATACATGTATATGTTTTTTAGATGTTTAATAAAAGATTAATAGTACGGCAACTGCTAAAATAATTATTACAAACTTTGTTCGAAAATATATTTCAAAAGACACAAAAGACTTTTGATTGTAAAAATAATATGATAAATGTTGTTCATTAACGTTTGAGTAAGAACTTATTTGTTAAAGATGTTAAAATTTTTAAAACTGATCGAATTTATTATAATTTGAAATATGAATTAAAATTTTTATACCTAACAGAGATAAGAAAATTGAATAGATATAAAAAGGAAAACTCAAAAAGTACTTTTTAAATCTGAGATTGAAAGTAATATCATATAATATTTATATCAATTATTATTATTTTTAATATATCTTTGTAAGAAAAATTCAAAAATGTCTTTTCTTTATATTTTTTTAATCTTCATGAATATGTGTCTTATTCGAAAGTATTAAAGGATCTATTTTACTAATTTATTAAAATGTTAATTACATAAAAAAAATCTTAAAAAATATTTTTATTAATTTCATGTTTATTATTTATAGTGGTTTCATACTTTTTAGAATGTATTGAAATTAATAAATGGATATCATGAAATAAATTTGTGGGACATTTTATAACTGATTATCATAACTTTTGAATCAGATAGGATGATTATATATATCTAATAAATATTGAATTCAAAAGACGACGTGAGAGAGCATAAGAGAGAGAATGGTGGTAGCATTATGTGTGGAATATTGATCAGCTACAGAGAGGTAGAAGTAACCTTTCTGTTTCTCTGGTTTGAACAGCAACAAAAGAAGCCATGAAAGTGGTAGATGTATTCAACGTAGCTCCAACTTCAGAATCGAAAGAGTTGCCAACTCAAACAACGCTTCCCCTCACCTTCTTTGACATATTATGGCTAAGGCTGCCTCCTGTTGAACGCATCTTCTTCTATCAATTTCCTCATCCAACTCTTCTCTTCTTCGATACCCTTCTTCCCAAACTCAAACTCTCTCTCTCTCTCGCACTTGCCCACTTTTTCCCTCTCGCCGGACACCTCACTTGGCCCCTTCACTCCCAAATCCCCATCCTCACTTACAAATCCGGTGACACTGTTTCCCTCACTGTAGCTGAATCTGATGCTGATTTCGACCATCTAGCAGGCACGGATCTTGCTGAGGCTAGAGAAATCCACCACCTTTTACCCCACTTGACCATATCCCACGATCAAGCAAATGTTCTAGCCTTGCAAGTCACTCTATTTCCAAACTCTGGATTTTCCATAGCAATAACCTCACACCATGCTGTTCTAGATGGCAAGACTTCAACCTCGTTTATCAAAGCCTGGGCTTATCTTTGCAGAGATCAACCACAATCAACTTTTTCTCTGCCACCTGAACTCTCTCCGTTTTTTGGCAGGGAGGTAGTCCAAGACCCCAATCATTTAGAACAAAAATTTGTCAGCGATTGGTTAAGACAGGGTGGACCCAACAACAGAAGCCTCGTAGCTTGGGATCTGCAAGTCCCAGACGATGCAACCAGAGGCGTGTTTCATCTCGGTCGTTCAGATATTGAAAAGCTGAAGCAGATTGTGGTGTCGAAGAAGAAAGGGAACAGCAGCAACCTCCGGTTGTCAACTTTTGTGTTATCCGTTGGTTATGCTTGGGTTTGCAGGGTGAGAGCAGAGGAAACAAAAAACAAAATGGTTACGTTGGCTTTGAACATTGACTGCAGGAGTCGTTTGGAGCCGCCACTTCCCGCAACGTATTTTGGGAACTGTGTAGGGGCGAGGCTTGCAAGTGCTGAAACAAAGGAGATATTGGGGGAGGATGGACTCATTGTGGCAGTGGATGCACTGAATGAGAGTTTGGAAACTCTGAAAGAGGGAGCGCTGAGCGGGGCGGAAAATTGGTCAAAGTGGTTGCTTGAAGGTTTCAAAGTTGATACGAAGATAATTGGCGTTGCTGGGTCACCGAGGTTTGATGCTTATAGTAATGACTTTGGTTGGGGAAGACCAAAGAAGGTTGAGATAGCTACTATAGACAGAACTGCCGCATTTTGTTTATCAGATAGCAGAAATGGTGACGGGGTTGAGATAGGTTTTGTGTCCACCAAAGAAGCAATGCACACTTTTGCGTCTCTCTTTCTCAACGGCCTTCTCCAATCTTGACTTTTCTCTACTCTCTCGTCAATAAAAGTTTGCCAAAGCAAAATAAGAATCTTTCACTTCATTTACTTTAGTCGCTTTACTTTTGCATAGCCAGAATTGGATACCGGGTTCTACATGTAATTTTCCTACTGTTTTTTTTTTTTACTTAAATATTTACTTGGTCTCTATGTTGATAAGTAATTTTCTATTGGGTTTCTGTATTATCAAAATTGTTGGGTTTTCAGGGAAGAGGGCGCATGTGTCGTTGGAGCAGGCGTTAGAGGGAAAGGATTCACACAGGAGGTGTTGCAGGGGATGCGGTGGGATGAGGAGGAGGTATAGGTGGAGTTGTAGAGGAGCCAGGTAAGAGAGGAACCGAGGTCGAGGTGGAGTGTGGTAAGGGAGCAGCCGACGACTCTGCACGCCGACGGCATTCAAAAATCTCCAATTTAAATATCACATAATTTTCCTAATGATTTTATTTCTTGGTTTAAAAATCCTAATGATTTTATTTCTCCAGTTTGACTTCCACTGATTTTAGGTTAACTAAATGTGACATCAATATTTATTTGCACACTTCTCACACATACTAATTTTAACGTTATCAATTTTAATATTGTTAAACGGATAGGATCGAAGTCAAACAATTTTAATAACACCGGAACTCAATGTCTACATTTGATTCCTAGTTTGGGGCGTTGTGTTCAAAGTCGTCCTACTTTTTTAAAAAGTTCACTATTATCCCATATTTTGTTAAAAACGGTTCAATTCCAATATTTTATGACGCGACAACTGTGACCCAATTGATGTGGTTAGAAACCCTAATTTCCCTAAGGCTAGAAATCCTTGTGCCTCCACCGTGAAATCCTAGTTGTCACCGCTGCCGCAGAACGAAACACGCCACCACCAAACCCTCAGGCCATCATGTCGCCGTCACCACCATCAACACAGACCTACAATTTGAAGCAAAGAAAATGTGACCTATGCAATGTTTATATGAGAGAGCCTTTATGATTTTGCACCTTGACTCACGGTAGCCCATGGTGGCGCAACACATTTGATCAGTGATGAACGAAGAAGAAGCTCTCGTTCTGGAATTTTGCTCTATGCAAAGAAGATGAAGATGGGGGACGCATGAAGAGGCTTCTTGCATGATGCATGAAGGCACATTATTTCTGCATTTCTGGCTTGTGCAATTTGCAGGTTGGTGTCCATGGATGCTGCTTGCGAACTAGGGTTTTTGCGATTTGGGTAGCGATAATGTATGTTTATGGTTTGTTGTAGGTGTGAATTGGGTTTCTAGGTGTTGCGATTGCAATTTTCTTGTTCATATTTGGGTTGAAATTTCTAGTTTGCAGGTTAGAGATTTCGATTCAATTCTTGCTTAATGGTGGTGAAGCGCGACACATGGTGGAGACTTTGCCCTGATTACTGGCGACACGATTTAGGGTTTCATGGTGGCTAGGGTTTTGTTGGAATTAGGCGATCTGGGTTTGATTTCTTGGTTTTCTGTTGTTTTTCTCTACTTCGAATTGTAGGTCTGTGTTGATGGTGGTGACAACGGCATGGTGGTTAGAGGGTTTGGTGGTGGCGCGTTTCGTTCTACGGCAACGACGACGACTAAGGTTTCACGGTAGTGGCACAAGAGTTTCTGGCCTTAGGAAAATTAGGGTTTCTGGCCACGTCAATTGGGTCACAGTTGTCGCGTCATAAAAAAATGGACAGGTCACAATTGTCACATCATTGCACAGTTATGTTTTTAACGTCATAAGCCAAAAGAATCAACTTGAATCGTTTTGAACGAAATATGAGACAAAGGTAGGATGACTTTGAATACAACGCCCCAAACTAAAAACCAAATGATGTGTTAAACTTTTTTTTATCACCACATAGGTTATACCTTAAACGAAAGGTTTAATGTTCAACATTCTCCACTACAATACAATCAATATTTTTATGATAGTGCATTGTTTGATGTGTCAACAATCCAATTACGTTTATTTAGGTCAAGAAGTTGTTCTTAAATTAACTCAATTTTATAAATTTGACTTTTAAAATAAAATTTGTATTTATTTTAAATTCTTCATATGTGTAACTTTTAACAAAATCGAAATTGTTTGCATTGAATAAAGAAAATGATGTTTTTGTCCTTAATATCAATACTCATGTAGAAAATTATGCCGACATATGCAGAGAATTATTTCGTCGTCTCTTTTCTTGATGTTGTGTTTTCAATTGGACAAAATAATGTAATGTGAGGAATATATCTATTTTACGTGTCAAACGTTTATGTCACTTGACTTTCTAGAAACGAAGAAGAATGGTAATATTCAAGACGCAAAGTTTTCTACCTGAAAAAGGACATTACAATTGTAGACGTTGGTCAGGATTGATTGGATGGCAGATTTAAGTAAGAAAGCTATTCGTTTACATAAGAGTGCTTTTTCTTTTCTTTTTTTTCACCTCTATAATTCTAATTTTATTTATTTTTTTATTAATGGTTATCGAAAATCGTTTAAAAGTTTTACGTATTTTAAAAATTCTTAAAATCTTAACCAATTTTTGAAAATTGACAACATTTTAATTTAATTTTTAAAAATTAACGAGGTCTAGCCGATTAAAGTTTTAATAATTTTAAAAATACGTAAAATTCTTAATTGATTTTTGAAAATTGGTTAGTTTTAATAAAAATGATAAAATTATAATTTTGAAGGTATAAGAAAAAAAATAAAAAAGAGCAGGGAGAATCACTCTTATATAATTCACTTCAATGAATTAAGAAAGATTGATAAGATATTTTTTAGAATAATATCAAAATTGCATATTTTATAAAAATAATCAGTTTTTGATAAAAAAAGATAATTGGGAAAATGATAAAAAATTAAAACATTAATAAACAGAATAGTTTAAAACTAACTTCGGTAAATTCAATACTTTCTTCTTATCCTACACTCTAATTTTTTTTTTTATAAATTTCATATAAATCATCACATATCATTTAAACCAAAATAAAACATCTTTTCAAACAATCTTAAATGAATCTCTACTAACCCGTGCCAAACAATTTAGGATGTTTATAAATATAAGAAAGCATACCTTTAATCCCTAGATTTATCACATTTAGCAACTAAAATGCATTTACTATAAATAAATATTAAAATTGTTTTTTTTTTTAAATTTATGCGATGTATTTGTTTAAAAAGTATATGTTCATGAATAAAATTAAGTTCTAAAGTATTCATTATTATATTGAAAATATTAAAATCGAGAAAGATGGTTAGTTATATATTTAAGTTATTTATTTCGAACCATAAAAGGTGTTGACTATAAAAAAATGTAAATAAAAAAAAATAGTAATAATGGATTATATTTACCTGGATGTACACTTTTTTAGTAGTATTGCATTTAAATGTCCGCGTATTTTGTGTTCTAATAATTAATCATTTTTAGGTATATTTATTGTATTACATGTATTTTAAATTATATGTTTATTCATTTTTAGAATATTATTTATTATTTTTAATAAACTATTTATTGAATTTAAAAGTAATAGTAATTTTAAAAATACGAATAATTTTATTAAAAGTGAGATTGTAAATAAAGTTTTCTATTAATCAAGTTTCATTATATAAGCATCATATTCTTTTTAAAACTTTTTCTATTTTCTTTTTACATATTTCACTTCATGTTTCATTTGATTGATGGTTGAAATACGTTATAAATGTTCTGATGAAGAGTGTTACAATCATATATGGTCATAATCTTAAATAGAATATAAATTCATCTTTTATCCTTCTTTTAAACTTTTTAGTGAAATATGTTACATGAAGAGTTGTTGGGTTGTATGTGAAGTTCAATGACTTAAGATGAATCTTAGTTTGATTAGGATTGTTAGAGTGCAATTAAATCGATAATTTGAGTTTTTTACATACAGATATTACATTATGTGACTAAAGGTCTTTAGCGGCAATATAACTCGTTTTGGTAGTGGCTCAAATTTCAAGTAAGAGAAGCTAGTACATAAAATTAGCGTTTAAATTGTTGTAAGGAAACAATTAAACATTGTTTAGATTAGAGAAAAAATGAATGATTTATTTGGTACATTTAGATGATTTACAATTGTTGATAGAGATTGTTTGTTTTAAAAATTGTTTTGTGTTCTTGATCTAGTTTATAATCTAGTGATTGTGAGTTTGATCTAATGTTTGGATTAAGTGATATTATTTGAAGTGGTTTTGAGCTAAAAGGTAGACATTCTCAGTAGCAGGAACTTAGAGGCATTAGGCGCAAGTGACAATGCATATTATAGAGAGCACTACTCTCCCTTATCACTGAGTGGAGCCTGAACATGCTAAGCAAGCTCAACGATTTTGGCTTCTAGTGTGTTGGTTGCTGAGGAAGAAGGTAGGGCTACTGGATGTCATTAGGCATATAATATGTTTCATTATATGCGCTTTAAGTCGTTGGGAATGAACATTGTGGCATTGGGTGCCAACTAGAATGAAGTCTCCTATTTTGTTTTCACTAGGAGGGGGGGATGCATTAAGCGTGAGTAATTGACTTTCGATGAAATAAAAGTTAATCAATAGGCTTCAGATTATTTTTATATTTAGATGGATAAGTGTAGGATGGATATGTGATGATGAATGATTTGATATGAGAAAATTATATATAATTGTGTGGATGATAAGGGTGTAGTGACTTTATGGCATGTATGTTTAGCGTGAAATTGTGATGCTTTCTGGATTATTATATGGTTGTAAGGAAGAATAAAGTATGTTGTAAAAAGAATTTCAAGGAGAAGTTTTTGTAACGGTTTCAAGTAGTGTATTTATTGATATAAAGATTTCGTTTTAAAGGTTATCCTGACGCTCTAATAACCATCCGATCTCAAGTAGAGAAGGGTAAGATATGTGGTGAAAGGAGCATGAGGTCATAGTCTAGGAACTTTTAACTTGGCCAAATATAGTTAACAGACAAACCTTGTGTGAGCAAGTTGTTTCACCATTACAAGTGCAAAACTTTTAGAGTCTGATATCAATACATGTATCTCGATAGTTAAGTCTAGAATGAATATTTGTATACTTTAGAATTGGTTGATATACCTTTGTTGATGTGTTAACATTTATATTTGGCTTAAATGCTTACTTCGTCCTCATGTTAAGAGGTGAATTTCTGTTTAGTACCCGGTTTTAAAAATGAAGACATTGGGTCCTTATGTCATGAAAAGTGTATGAATAAGGTCCTGTCCGTTAAGTTGACAGCAACAACGTTAAGTCCATGCTGACGTGACCGTACTTTTTCTCTTCTCTCTTCTGTTGTCCAGCTTTTTCTACTTTCTTGTTCAGTTTTTTCTACTCTCTTGTTCAGCTTTTTCTTTGATGATTTGTTGAACTTGTTCTTTCTTTGTGGACCTTATTCATATATTTTTCATAACATAGGGACCCAATGTCTTCATTTTTAAAACCGAGTACTAAACAAAAATTAACCTTTTAATATGGGGACGAAGTAAGCATTTAAGCCTTTATATTTCTATTCTATGAATCCTCTTTTGGTAAATTAATTTTCCCTTCTATGTTTGTTTGTTTATTTATTTTTTTTATTTGCAATGATCACTTAAATGGTGTGAGTAAATAAAAATATTTCTGTAAAATAAGTGGTTGGTAACATAGCAAGAAGCATAAAGTAGGACGATAATTATGAATATATATATATATATAAACTCTAATTAGTGCAAAAAAAGCGTATAACGTCACACGTTCAATATCCAACCACTGAATAGTCAACGTTAAAAATGACCGGTGACATTTTTGTAAATAAATGCAATTATTAGAAGTCGTTTAGAATTGTAATTTGACGTCAATTTGTTATATTGGGTAAATTTTGCAAAAATGCTTGGCACGAAGGTGAAAACGTATTTACGTATGATGTTGCCCTATAATTAGACTTCAAAAGGATATAAAACTTCGAATGCCCCAGCATTAGACATTAAAAGGTTAGTGAATTCAATAAAAATTTGAGTGGGAGATTGAAAATTCATTCACTTCATCTTAGCATGAGACCCTCTTCTCTGCTCAAACTTTTCTGGAACGAAGTTTGACGACCATCACATGTAATCTTTCTTTCATTTGTTACAAATGTATGTTAATTAATTACTTTAGATATGATTTTCGTTTGTTTTGATCGATTATTTTCATGTTCTTGTCCTTCATAGGTGCATTCTGTTTTCTCTCTCACGGGTAGCAACACTTTATTCCGACGAATCCAGATTTTAAAGGTTAGTTTTCATTTTCGTTTTGAAGAACTTATTTGTTGAACTTGTTTGTTGTTTTTTTTGTTGAACTTGTTTGTTATTGTTGTTTGGTTGAACTTGTTTGTTGTTGTTTTTTGATTGAACTTGTTTGTTGTTTGTTATTGTTGTTTGTTGTTGTTTGTTATTGTTGTTTGTTGTTGATACTACACTACACATTCAAAGTTCATGCTTTATAAAATACAAAAAATTGAAATCTGTTGTTTTTCTGTTTTTCAGGTCTCGTAGAGTTGTAAAAAAGATCACAATTAATTAATAAAAATTGATTAATGTCGTTAATTTGCTTTACTGTTAACGTCGAATTGTTCTATATTCGACATCAATTTAACGTCTCCCGATATGACGTTGACTTCGAATTCAACGTGAAATGCCGAAAAACACCGACATTATACAGTATTTTTGTACTAGTTACACTTTTATTTTCAATGTAATAATTCTTAGTAGTATAAAAATTCTTGTATATATATTTTGGTGTTATATGATTATAGTGCAATAATTTTTAGTAGTATAAAAATCCTTGTATATATATTTTGGTGTTATATGATTATATAATTATAGTAACATTTTTTATGTTCTCTTTGAGTTAATTGTTCTTCATATTAAATGTGTGATGATTTTAATGGTAATTGAACATGGTTAAAATGAGATAACAAATATTTTTTTTGAATTTGACTTTGTTTTATTTAACCCTTTTTCAAACTTAATCATTTTTATAATAAAACTGCTTACAAAATAAATAAAACTGATTTTCATTAGAGTAATAAAAATTATTTATATTTAATTTTTAATAGTAATAATAAAAATAATAATAATTTTATTGTTATAAGAAACAATAATATACATGCATAAGAGTGTGTTTTCACCTGTTATAATAAAGTAAATAATTAAAATTAAAAAATTAAAAAATTAAAAAAATAAAGTTAATTTAATGTAAATTCCTATATTATAAAAATTTAATAAATAATTTAAATTCAGATAACTAATTTATTTTTCTATTTTAACTCTAATTAAAAATTTATTTTATTTATAATTTATATTTTAAAAACTATTTTTATGTCAAATTATTTTCATAAAATTATTTTAAATTTTTTTCTTATATATATATATATATATATATATATATATATATATATATGTATGTATTTACATATATATATATATATGTATATATATATATATATATATATGTATGTATATATATATATATATATATATGTATATATATATACATATATATATGTATACATATATGTATATACATGTATACATATATATATATATATATATATATATATATATATGTATGTATGTATATGTATATGTATATATGTATGTATATGTATACACTACAAAAATAATGTATTTTAATGGAGGTTTAATTCTGGGTTTTTATTTTTGTTGAAAGCTTAACACATTGGTTGAAGAGTACGTACAAAGTATTAGTGGTAAAAAGATTCACATAACTGTGCATAGTTTCAATTCTAAAGACCTTGCATTGCTTTAACTCTAGAAGAAGTTAACTAATTAAAACATGTGAAGGAGTCGAAACTATAGCTGGAGAAATTGTCTTTAAAACAACTCGAGAATAGCAGAAAAAGAACTCACTAGTTCTGTGGGTGGTCAAATAATGGATGTGAAGCAGCTGCAGAGTAAGAACTTAGCTAGTGATGGTTTTAAAGGTTAATTACTTCAAATCCTTAATTTCTATAATTCATCCAAAGTAAAAACATCATGAGACAGAAATGTTGTAAATATTGTGTGCATTTGATAGGGACTGGAGCTGGTGAATGCAGCTTCGTGCCATTATTTTCAGAAAAATTTGTGTGGACTTCAATAGGAAGATCCGCACAATCACGAGATTGGTTGAGCTTTACAAGCCTTACTTGTTCTTCAATGGGGTGTAAGTTAATTATTAGAGGCGAAAAAAAAAGCTTGTTTTGACACAGTGATATTGATTAGAGAATGCATGTTTTGTATACAGATTTGATGATTTGAATAGAGAAAAGTTGTTGTCAATGGGAAAAGAAAGTGGAGTAGAGACTGAATTGTTTTACTTTGACCCCAAAATGATTGATTGGGAAGACTATTTCATGAATATCCATTTTCCTGGAATCATAAAGTATGCTTTCAAGTGATGAATACGTGCTTGCAGTGCCCGTTTTAGCGTTTATCATATGAAGCTTCAATTTGTTGCCTTCAAATTAGTGCTGCCGAGTTTATAAGTGTTTCTAAGTGAATGCTTGTTTCTGTGTTTCCCTTTTCTGTAGTAAATTAATAATAATAACTAGGTACTGATTAAGCCACTAAAATTTCAATATAGAAAATTATAGCAATTTCTAGCAAACTCTTTAATTTCTTATAAGAATTTCCATGAATAAACTTGTAATGCAAACTCTTATCGTGATTCTTTCCAATACAAAGAATGTATGATGTCATCTTTGCAGGTGCTATTGATAGCAAAGAATGTGTGATGGGAGGGATCATTGGAATAGAATATGAATAGAGTTTTACCTTGAAACATGTCATTTGGAAGTGAATTAGTTGAATGAAATAATTGTAGTACAATTGAATGTATTCTTGAATGCAGATAATTAGGAACTATTTGAATTTAGTTTTTTCATAGACATAGTCGTCTCTGACTAATCTGATTTGGTTAAAAGGTAAATAGAGTTTGAATAAAGATTGTTCCACTGATGATTCTTTACCACCGCTTTGCCCTGGACTAATCTGTTTCCGTTTTCAATTTGTACCTTTAATTTTAAAATTGGTTGTTTTTAAGAATCCGTTGGTTTGTGTAAAAGATTAAAATTTGTACCTTTAATTTTTAATTTTAAAAATTTGTACCTTTAATTTTTATGATCTTGTCGCATGGCTTGACTTAATAGGTCAGAGGTACAATTGATCAACCAGTACTTTTTAATGGATGCAGAGGGGCTCAAGTGACGACTAAATCATCAATATTATTGATTTTTTGAACTGCATCCTCCACCTCCGGCCTTGTTATATATAATCTTACATACTTCATAGTTTGTATCAGGAGATACCTCGATCATTAATTTGATTCCTTGATCTTCTACTTTTGCTTGTATTATTCATAATTTAGTTCAGTTCATTATGTTATATTATTCACAATGGCTGATATATAGTACATGTATTGATACCTTTCTTTCCTTCAAAAACAACGGCTAACAAGTCAACTCAGGTTGCAAAAATTATTTGTTCCCCCTTTTATTTTTTATTTATTAAAAAAATAAAGATTATAATATGTTTTGTGTTCACAAATTATTATTAAAAATTGTGTTTACTTTTTATATTATTATAAACTATTTAGTCTTGTTTTATGAAAATGAATATAAAATATTATTTCCAACAAATGGTATATCATTTATATTTTTGGGAATAGAGATGATGTCGTGAATAAAGATGATAAAGATGAACAAAAATAGTGAAAATAGGACGGTTTTGTATAAATTCTTGTGAATTTCGACGACTTTTGAAAACTCCAGTGAATTCCGACGGTTTTTGCAAAATCCTTTGTCAATCTCGACGGTTTTTGCAAAACCTCTGCCAATCACTAGTGGAATATGGGGATAAGAAATCGGGCATTACATTTCGGTTCCCCAAAAATCAAAGTATATGCAAACGCGATGGCAAATTTGCAATTTAAGCCAATTTATAGGCATTGGTTCGTCCAGAACCGAAGAATAAAGGATAAATTACCTCGGTTAAAGTGAAAAACCGATGCCTATGGTTTTGCAATTTCCTGCCTCAACTGAAATTTTGTTGTCAGCATTCTGAAATTGGGTTTAGGCATTGGTTATTTTCAGCAACCAAAGCAGAATGCTCTGCACCTTTCACTTGCCACCCTACCACGCTGCCTGTTTCGCCTGTAATTTTTTCCAGGTGGACCTGGTGATGCTTTTAGGCATCGGTTTGCTGAGACTCGAGGTGTATACTATGGGTTTAGGCATCGGTTATTTTCAGCAACCGAAGCAGAATTCTCTGCACCTTTCACCTGTCACCCTGCCACTCTGCCTGTTTCGCCTGAAATTTTCCACGTGGAAATGGTGATGCTTTTAGCCATCGATTTTGTTGATACCCGAGGTGTATACTATGGGTTTATGTTAAACTGTTTTTCATCGCGCAAAAACAGAACAAAATCTGGTCCCCACTAATGTAGTATAGGACAACCAGAGAATCAATCCTAGGACTCAACAAAAATAAAAATTAAAATGTAGAGTTAAGTCTTGTATTTATTTACTAATTATTTACTTACTAACTACTACTAAACAGGTGGGGACGTTTAAAATGAAAACAAAGAAATAAAAAAAATTAGGAAAAGCGAAATCTGTTTTAAAATAAAAGAAGGAAGAAAATAAAGAAATAAAACCTAAACTAAAGTAATGAAGAGATTAAACCTATTTATATCCAAAACAAAACCTATATACTAAAACTGGAAAAAAAATCAGAAATAAAACCAAATTGAAAAGAACTTAAAACTCAAGATTGAAAAGCATCATATCAACAAGAATGTAAAGGCTGAAACAGAAGTAAAGCACATCATAAATTCTAAAATACTCAAAGTGAACAACTGGAACATCAAAACTCAAACTGAACTTCAACTATCACTATCGAAAGCAAAGACAGAATTGATTTCATAGGTGAATGTACATTGATATGAATAAAAGAGTGCTTAGAGCTCTCAGGAAGACATCCTGATAATATGAATTCCAATACAGGATATTCTAAGTCATATTTCAGAACTTTAAATTGACTCTTTCCACTAATTTTTCCAATCAATGTTCATTAACCTATTCATCAATCTAAAATGCACAAACAAATTCAAGAAACACATATTTGAATCAATTTTTATGCATTGGACTGTTCTCTGTCTCGAGAAGACATCTCGATGAAGAATGCTCACTACGGAGACATTTAATTCCAAACGGAACCATAGAAGTGCAGAGTTACAGAATCCAAATCATTTTCTCAACACATAACAAGTACAGAAATCAAAAACAAAGAACAAAATAGAAACATAAACAAGAACAGAACAAGAACACAAAACTCAACTTTATTAACATGAAAAGAAAATTTTACAAACTACCGGAAATCACCAAGACTCTCGCGGCCTGTCACCCTCGCGATCGTCTCAACAAAATCCAAAAGTCGAGAACTCTAATTCTACGAAATCGGAAAGGAACCCTAACCTAAAGAGCTTAGAACTATGCACAGAGAGATGTATCTCAAAGTATATGAAGAAGTGTTTATTTACAAGGTGAAAGCCCTTTTTATAGGGTCAGAAAAACAAAAGAAAACGAAAGAGGGAAAAGGAAAGGGGAAAAAGAAAAAATGGGAGATGGAGAACCTTGCTGTGACGCTTCGTGCTCTCCACGTGGCAGCTCCGGTCAGCTCTTCTTTCTCACTGGTCAGCTCCAGTCGTCTTCTCCGGGCAGGTGATGTTCTCCTCTCTTCAACTCTTCTTCACTCATTCTCTCCAAGCCCTAGCTCACGGTGTTTGTTTCTTCAAATGCTCCAGCTTGTTTTTCCCATTTTCCAAATGAAGCATGAGTGCGAATTACCCCTAGGAAGCTGCTGCCCAGACTCATCAATACGGCGTCGTTCCACTTAAGTTGCAGCTAGTCCTCTTCAAACCAATCCTGTCAGCAGCCACTTTCAAATTGAATCATCTAAGCATTGTCGTGGCCCAATTGCTTTCCAATCATTCCAAGGTTGCAGCCCAATTTCCATTCCAGCCACTCATTCCAATTCAACACCTCTCAATCAACTTCTATTATGGCCCAAATGTTGGCCCAATCTGTAAAATCAAACAACAATTAAGAACCATAAGAGAAATTAGCAATTACAGCAAAACATTTTTATATAAAAAAAATTCAGAAAAAAAAAAAAATACTAATTTCCTAATTATTAACAAAAGCTAAAAATTACACCTAAAAACCTCTTTTTAACTAAAATTTTATAAAACTAAAGAATTAAAAGAAAAACATAAAACTAATCTAATTCTAAGAAATTAAAAACTAAAGAAATCTAAGAAATGATTTTTAACAAAGAAAAATATGTAAATCTAGAGTGTTATCACACCCCCACACTTAGACAACTGCCCTCCTGGGCAGGGACAAACTAAAAAGACAAAGCAAAAGCAAAGACTCGATCTAAAAAGAAAAGACTCAAGACACACAACAAGAAACTTCTAAATCCTATTTCAGCTTATTCAAACCTGCAAAATCAAACCATTTCTAGCTATTTCATCAAATCAGAACTGTACCAAAAGAATTCTCAACTTTAGATTCAAACACCAGCAATTCCAGCAAGCATTATAACAGCTTAATCCAATCTAACTCAGCAAAGCAAACATATGAACAAGTAGCAGTCAGTCTCAACCTCACAGGGTGTAGTGTATGCACTCAAATCACTCAAGTGTTTAGGGGCAATCCTGTTTCACTCAATCATGTCATGCCAACTACCATTCACAACTTTGAAAAGACTCTAAATGACAGCGCTTGACTCAAGGCTTCTCTAAATCAATAGGTCTTTAATTGGCTTGTAATGTTCATGGAATGAAATGGAAAAACAGGAAAGAATGGGAACTGAAATGAGTAGAGAAATGTGAAGAAAAAGGGATAAAACTAGAACTCAGGACATACTCTTTTTCTCAAACTTTGGCCAGATGATTTTTTTTTTCTTTCTTTTTCTCTGGTTCTCTTTCTATTTCATTCATTCCAGGTCTCTTTTTCAATTTCTTTTTCTGATTTTTCTCATTTCCAGACATGTTTCTTTCTTTTTCAACCAAACCAGATTTTTTTTTTCAACACAATTTTTTTTCTTTTTTTCTTCTGGCCTCACTCTTTTTTCATGCACTCACCAAGTTCTAGACTTCTCCCTACATCTCACAAGTCTCTAAGGAATGATTGGTTGGGGGAAATGGCTTGAAATGGATGGAAAACAAAGAAAAGAGGCTATGGCTCAATATAAGGTGCAATGGTAAGGAATGAAATGGATAAGCTAAACTAGAAAAATGAAGGATGCCTACATCATATTTAAAGTTACCAAGATCAAGCACATCACAAAGAATCAATGCAAAATCAGAATGACAAATTAAACATGCATGTTATCACACAAGAAAGACAAAAACTGGCCCAAAATCTCTCAAGGTTTAAAATTTGTTAAAACTGACTTGCTACTCATCCTATGCAAAAACTACTGAATTGAAATGAACTAAAGACTGTAAAAATTGATGCTACAACTACTTCTGCCTAAATCCAAAGCTAAGTCTACTCTTGACAATTCTAATCTAAGGAAATAAAGCAAAAATTTGAATGAAATCAGCAAGGAATGAAGATAAGCATAAAACAGAACTTAAAAGCACCTAAAAATGCTTAACGGATTTACCTAAACTCTATTTACAACCTAGATAACTAAGACAAAACAGAATGCAACCTAAAAGAACCTAAACTAAAGTTCTACAAAACAAAACAGTAAAAGAAAAAGGAAAGAATCTAAACTAACACAACAGAAGCGTAGGAAGAAACTAATAACAGTAGTTAAAACAAAACGAATCTAAAAGGAATTCTAGCTAAAGACTAAAAATACAAACCTATGTAATGAAAAGAAATCTTAAAACAGCAAATCCTAAAGAAATTTTTATTTACAAGCTGCAACAGATCCAAAGAATTGAACAAGAACTGAAGACAAGACAATCAAAATCAAAACGATGAAAGGAACCTCAAATCAGTCCTAACTACCTAATATATTGACAGAATTATAAACTAAACTATTCCTATAAGCTATCTAAACAATGACAGATTAACTAAAGAATTGAAAAAGAAAAAGCTAAACAAATTCAGAAAAATTTTAAAAACAATAGCAGAAAGAAAATAGACCCTAATTATGAACTAAATCCTAATTGAAAACTTAAAACAAAGCATGAAACGAATCAAGAGCTTAAAACAGAACAAGTAACTAACATAAGGAAGAGAAAATAATAGAAAGAAGAAAAGAAAAGGGACCTAAAAGAAGTTCTAAAACAGATTAAAAAAACAGCAAAAGAACCTAAGCTAAAACAACATAAACCAGAAAATGAATGAACTGTAAAAACCTAAAGAACTATTAACAACAAAGCTAAAAACTAAACTAAAACAGATCAGTAACAAAAATAGGTATTTACAGACTAAAACAAGAATGGGAAACTACTCTAGGTATTTAAAACTAAACCAGACCTAAGTCAAAGAAAAACAGCTCAGAAATCAAAAATTTACCCCTATTTTACTCAAAAACAGATGCTAACAAAGCTATATACATCAAAACAAAAAAATTTAAACCAACCTATACCTTCCCACCCCCACACTTAAGAGGCACATTGTCCTCAATGTGTGAGTAGAAAGGTTCCTAAACAGCATAGATGCACAATTATTTACAACACAGGAATCAAAATGAAAATAGCATAGAAATCAGAATTATACAAAAATTGGAATTGAGAAAACACAGATTGAACAAGACATATACAGAACAGAATTAGGAAAAACACAAAAAACTAAAACTACAAAACTAAAAGAAAAGAAAAGTTGTTTAGATTGGCCACAAGTCAAAATTGATTTTCTTTATTTTTATAAAAAACAACATATGTTCTACACTACTATTTATTATACTTACTAAGACTACACTAACTATAAGAAAAAACCTATAACTACAATTAGAGAAAAAGGAAGAGAATTGGCTTATTGGTTTTAGTCTCTCATGCCCAGCCACTCTCTTCAGCAGTGTATCCATGGTTGCATTGCATTCCTCCTTTCTAGCTCTCTGCTGCAAGAACAACAGCTCTCCATCTAAGACTGGTTGCTGGTTCTGCACTCTCCAAGCACCTTTCTGCAGCAACCAAAGCTCTTCATTCAACTGTTGCTGGTCTTGTAAGTTCCAGGTTCTTTGAGCAGCACTAACACCATCTACTGCCTCCACCAAAGTTGTCTTTATGTCAATCTCAACAGATTCAGCAGATGCATCATCCAAACTATCATAGAAAATGTTGTCAAGATCAGTGCCCACATAATCAACAACATCAGGAATATCCATGTTTTCTACAACAAATATTGAATCCAAAATGTGAGTGTGTGCATGCATATCAGTAGCAGGATCCAACGCAGGTTTTATTGGTTCACATCTTAAAAGATCAGAAGCATCAAAATTAATTTGAACCTCAGGCACATGAATAAGAATGTCAAGTTTAGAATAAACCTGCTCAGGTTGCAAACCAAAACCTGTGTTCTCAGCAAAATCAGTGGCTTCATCAGAGTCATTTCCATTCATCTTGCACATAATGAACTCTTCCTTGGCACCTGCAAAATGGTTAGAAGCAGAACATATGGCAGAATTTATTTCTTTACAAATTTCACAACCAACCCCAAGGCATGTACAACCAGTGAGTTTTTCATTGCCTAGTTCCAAAGAATTTAAGAACTCAGCAAACTCAAGTTCAAGTTCAAGTTCAAGTTCAAGTTCTAATCCTAATTCAGTACAAGCATTTTCAAAATCAGTCATATCAATTTTCACATCATCAAAAACTGCATGTCTATCATCATGAGCATCTGAGTCATCATCAAGAAGTGCATTTAAATCTGTGCAGTCATCAGAAACACTAGATGCAGGTATATGAACTCTATCAATGGAAAGTGGCTGAATTTATGATATTAGAATGATCAAAGGCACGGAGTAAAATCAACAACTTCTCAACAGGCACATCATGCATATGATCAAACACATTGAACTCAATTTCAGGCTCACACACATCAGCATTAAAATCCATTCATAGTAACTGAAGCACCAAAACATGGGTGGCATGCTTCCCTCATTTTTTTTCGAATACTCTTTAGACTTTCTGAAATCAATTGGTCTTCAAGTTCAGCATGTTCAATTTTCAAATCACAGAGTTTCAAATCAACAATACAATACCATCAATTTCAGAATGAGGTTCCATTACTCCTCATCCCCAACATAAAGTTTTCACATACAGATTCAAGAATCAACAGATGCATTCCATACAATCACCACTCATCAGAGAATTGGAGTTATCATTAACAGAATTTAAAACAGAATGTGAATCAGTGAAAGACGGCTTAGCGTAACATTACATGAGGTGGTTGGAACCACTCCTCTTAAATCACTTGAAACTCTGGGGCAGCATCTTACCATCATGGTGCTAAAAAGAAAAAAAAAAAAAAAAAAAAAAGAAAAAACCCATTGTTGTATTCAACATAAACCCTCTTCTGCCCCTTCTCTCCTCTTCAGTCTTATCAGCTTCTTAAAGTAGAATACCAATTTGAGCCACTTGATTAGTCATTTCTGAAAGTCCTGTTGATATGGCAAATCTTGTTTGCGCTTGATCACAGAAATTGGTCCTGCCATGGCTGCATTGACTGGAATCATTCCTCTTGCCTTGGCTCCTCATATTGGTTTCCAAGGTTTGCTGCTTTTCCACAAATTGGATGAAAAATAGGGTGGGGGGTTGCTGCAATGAAAATTCTCAGGAACAGACTCATAGAACGGGTCAAAGCCTTGTGGTTTGAGAGCATTATAAGGGAAAAGATAAATTATCATATGGAGAATACAGTAACTCATGCTTACCCAAGGCTTACTGGAAGAAAACCAATCAGAACACTAAATCCTATATAAAAAACTCAAAGAAAAATCTATAAAGAAAAGACAAATGTTGTACAGCTATATGTAAACAAGGCTAACTCTACACTCCTAAACTTAAGTCATATGAACACAGACAGAAATGCAAAGTAAGAACATACCTAAACAGACTAACCTAACACTTTATAATCTAATCTTATTCGCCGAGTCCCGGCAACGGAGCCATTTGTTAAACTGTTTTCCATCGCGCAAAACCGAACAAAATCTGGTCCCACTAATGTCGTATAGACAACAACCAAGAAATCAATCCTAGGACTCGGCTACAATTAAGATTAAGTGTAGAGTTAGTCTTGTAATTTATTTACTAATTATTTACACTTACTACACTACTAAACAGGTGGGGTGACGTTTAAAATGCAAACAAAGAATCAAAAAAATTAGGAAACGCGAAATCATTTTTTAAAATAAAAGAAGGAAGAAAATAAAGAAATAAACCTAAACTAAAAGTAATGAAGAGAACCTATTTTATATCCAAACAAAACCATATATCTAAAACTGGAAAAAAAATCAAAATAAAACCAAATTGAAAAGAACTTAAAACTCAGATTGAAAAGCATCATATCAACAAAGAATGTAAAGGCGGAAACCGAAGTAAAGCAATCATAATTCTTAAAATACTCAAAGTGAACCACTGGAACATCAAACTTCAAACGAAACTTCACTCATCAACTATCGAAAGCAAAGACAGAATTGATTTTCATAGGTGAATGTACATTGAGTTTAAATTTTTTTGTGTGGGAGATTATGGAATAAAAGAGTGCTAGGCTCTCACAGGAAGACATCCTGATAATATTGAATTCCAATACAAGGATATTCTAGTCATATTTTCAGAACTTTAATTGACTCTTCCACTAATTTTCCAATCAATGTTCATTAAACCTATTCATCAATCTTTAAAATGCACAAACAATTCAAACACACATATTGAATCAATTTTATGCATTGGACTGTTCTCTGTCTCGAGAAGACATCTCGATGGAAGAATGCTCACTACGGAGACACTTAATTCCAAACGGAACCAAGAAGTGGCAGAGTTACAGAATCCAAATCATTTTCCTCACACATAACAAGTACAGAATCAAAAACAAAGAACAACATAGAAACATAAACAAGAACAGAACAAGAAACACAAAACTCAACTTATTAACATGAAAAGACAATTTTTACAAACTACGGAAATCACCAATACCTCCTCGCGGCCTGTCACCCTCGCGATCGTCTCAACAAAATCCAAAAGTCGAGAACTCTAATTCTACGAAATCGGAAAGGAACCCTAACCTAAAGAGCTTAGAACTATGCACAGAGAGATGTATCTCAAAGTATATGAAGAAGTGTTTATTTACAAGGTGAAAAGCCCTTTTATAGGGTCAAAACAACAAAAGACAAAACGAAAGGGGAACCGGAAAGGGGAAAAAGAAAAAATGGGAGATGGAGAACCTTGCTGTGACGCTTCGTGCTCTCCACGTGGCAGCTCCGGTCAGCTCTTTCTTTCTCACTGGTCATCTCCAGTCGTCTTCTCCGGGCATGTGCTGTTCCTCCTCTCTTCAACTCTTCGTCACTCATTCTCTCCAAGCCTATCCCCCCTTTTTAGCGCCGGTGTTTGTTTTCTTCTTCTTCAAATCTCCAGCTTGTTTTTCCCATTTTCCTCAAATGAAGTCATGAGTGCGACTTACCCCTAGGAAACCCTTGCTTGCTTGCCCAGACGCAATCAAGGGGGATCAAAAACACAAAAAGGGGGGGGGGGAAACATAAAAACAACAAAAAAGAAAAATCAAGAAAACACAATCACAAACCAAATACCCACAACTCCCCGCCTAAATCCAACCCAACACCTCATCCTCCCCCAATCCCATATCCCCAAATCAAACACACCCCTATCAAACCTCAACCCACAAAAGAAACTGTGAAAAACCTCACACAGTCACCACCCTCTTTACTAAAACTCTCTCCTTCCTTACCTTCTTTTCCACTTAATTTTTCTTCTATCCTCTTTTCAAACCAATCCTGTCAGCATCCACTCTTCAAATTGAATCATCTACGTCATTGTCGGCCCAATTTGCTTTCCAATCATTCCAAGGTTGCCAGCCCAATTTTTCCATTCCAGCCCACTCATGTCCATTCAACCCTCTCAATCAACTTCTTTATGGCCGCAAATGTGTGCCAATCTTAAAATCAAAACAACAATTAGAACCATAATAGAAAATTAGCAAATTACAAGCAAAACATTTTTATATAAAAAATTTCAGAAAAAAAAAATACACTAATTTTTCCCTAATTATTTACCAAAAGCTAAAAATTACACCAACCTCTTTTAACTAAAATTTTATAAAACTAAAGAATTAAAAGAAAACATAAAACTTAATCTATTCTAAGCAATTAACAAACTAAAGAAATCTAAGAAAAAAAAAATGTTTTTAACAAAGAAAATATGTAAAATCTAGAGTGTTATCAGTTTAGGCATCGTTTATTGGAACACACCCGAGTCAGTAGGTTATGACCTTGTTCAGATTAAAACCGAGGCCTAATTCCTTTATATATTTTCACCCAACCAAATTACCCTACGCTCACTCGTTTCTTGTCCTTCCTCTCCTGCTGTTTTTACTCCCTGTCCGCGCTGCCCCCCTCTTCCTTCGCTAGGCCAGCTACCGCTTCAGGGTCCGTGGCCGGGTCCGCCTTGTTTACCACCGCGGTGGCTACAGGTCGCCGCTGGCCGTCGCCGCCCACTGGTGTGTGGCTCACGGGTGCCTCTTCTTGCATAAAAACTCAATAGCTGCATCGCTTCTGCTGCTGCGTTGTCTGTCAGCGCCTTGCCCGCCGCTGCCCCTGAGTGGGCGCTGTCGGTCCGACGGTGTTGTGTCAAGACGTCCTTGGGCCTTGTTCTCACTGCCCACGTTCGCTCCTTTGCCCTTGCACCGCGGACTAACATACATCGATTTACTTCAATTGTTGTCCGGGTGGTGGTTGCTTCGTGTGGGGGCGCCTCTGTTTTGTGGTTCCGAGTTTGTCTTGGTTCTTAGTGGTAGGTATTGGGTTTTTGGATTGAGGGGGGGTGAGGATAGGATATGTGGGTAAATTTGTTGGTGTTATGTACTTAATGATGATAGCGTGGGGGGGATGGGAAAATGGTTTGGTTGTTGGTGGTACTTGTGGCTTGTGGAGTTTTTGTGGTGGTGTGGTGTGTGTGGTATGGGGGTGGTAAATTTTATGTATCTACATGTGTTTTTTTTTATTAGTTTTTGTTTGTAATTATAAATTGTTGAATAAGATTTTATATAATTGTGTATGTAATTTTTGAAAATTAGGTTTGTTTTTCCCTTTCTGCATTAGGTTTTCTTCCCTTTGGTGCGCCTTCGGTTTTCTTCTCCTCTTTGCCTTCGTGTTCTGGTCTCCTTTTGCCTTCTTTTTTCTTGATTTGTTGATAATGTACCTTAGTGTATAAATTGAATTCAGGCTCTAGGACCTACTCTTGATTTTGGTAATGAACTAAACTTTAAGGTTAGAAATTATGAAACTCCTTATGTGTTGTTTGTTTTTTTTGTCTAGATATTGTACTGTTGTGGTGAGGTTTTATACGCGAACATTCTCGATAGTTGGCGGACATTCTCGATAGTTGACTGACTTTCACACTCCCAAGTTTCTATTCTTAAAATTTTCCTTTTAATATGAACTTGTTTGCTTGAATATATTGTTTGCTTGACTATATTGCGTGTTGCATATGTAAATTTTTGTTTGCTTGAATATCTATTGTTGTTGTAATTAGCCTGAGTTTCCCGTTTGAATTCATAACAAAATTATTACTTATCTCCAGAGATTTTTGAAGAAATGTATCTTTTCCAAATAAAAGAGATTAGAATGGTACTAAATTAATTTAACAAGTATTGAATCTTGAATTGTCCCGGTTGGAAATTAAAGAAGTAACAACTTTGTTCATAGTTTATTAATACATATCATTTTAATATACATGTCTTAAATTTTCCATGAAATTTTAATAATTGTGTTTTGTATTGGATCTTCGGGTGAATATTGAGTGTGATTTATAATACTTGCATTTTGTGTCACCTGCAGACCAATGCTAAATGTGCTGGCAAATTCATGAAATTTAAACTATGTTGTTTAAAATTGTTATGTTTAATAAACTGAAAAAAGTGAATCTTCTTGAATGGGATAATGTCACACCTTGAATACAAACACTATCCAAGTGATCATTCAAGATTATTGAAATTGTGTAAACAATTTCAGTAAACATGCATACGGATCGAGGGTGGATTAATTTACCACGCATCAGCACTGAGTACGAGAGAGGGGTACAAGAATTTATAGAGTTTGCGCAACGTAATGTGAGTACAAATGATGATGATGAAGTCAAGTTTAGATGTCCCTGTGTGAACTGTTTGAATGGGAGGAAGTTGAATGCAACCGATATTAGAGAACATCTTATCTGTGATGGTTTCATACGAAATTATACAACATGGATATGGCACGGCGAGGCAACAGACTTTCCAATTGTTTGTCCAACTGAAAATGTATATGATTCCACCATGGATATGGAAGATCGATCGGAAGAAGATAACTTAGAGGACATGATCCGTGATGTTGGCGCAAAAGCTTTTGCCCAATCACATGTGTATGAAACGATGTCCACTGATGCAGAGACTCCTTTGTATGCCAGTTCAACTAAGTTCACACGGTTGTCAGCGGTGTTAAGGCTCATGAATTTAAAGGCAACCATGGATGGACTGATAAAAGTTTTACAGAATTATTGTCGTTGTTGAATGAAATGCTGCCAGAACGAATGATTGCATAAACAGATGGTTATGGAGTATAAACGGATACATGCATGTCCGAATGATTGCATATTATATAGGATTGAGAATGAAGTTTTGATAAAGTGTCCAAAATGTGGGTTATCACGATACAAGTCAAAAAAACAATGGTGAAGATAGTGGTCACACAGAAAAGAATGGTTCTGCTTTGAAAGTAGTGTGGTACCTTTCACTCGTGGCCAGGCTTAAGCGTTTGTTCGCGAATCCCAAAGACGCTAAAACTAAGATGGCATGCAGATGAGAGAACACCTGATGGGCTGCTTCTCATCCAGCTAGATTCAAAGCAATGGAAAAATTTGATCAGAAATTCCCCCAATTTGGTGAAGAATGTAGAAATCTTAGGTTTGGCTTTAGCTACTGATCGACTGAACCCATTTGGTATTTAAGTACCAATTTACAATTGTTGGCCCGTTATAACTGCGTAAATTTTCAACTATCTCCTGGATTGTGCATGAAAAGAAGTACATTAATGTTGTCAATGTTGATACCTGGTCCAAGCAGCCTTGAATGCAAAATCGAGATTTATCTCTGCCACTAGTTGAAGACTTGAAGTTGTATAGTGGGTACGTGTGTTATGAAAAAATATTATGAACTTTATGCTTAAGAAAAAAACTTTTGATGAAGGACCTTTAAGTCTTGTTAATACGCATGAAACCTAGACATTAGAGTGCAAAGTTATGGATGATAGTACAATGATACACCAAAACCGAGTAAAACACTCAGTAACATATCACTGAAATAAAAAAAAAAAAAATCTAACAATTTTTAATTTTACATTTTAATTGTGACGTTAATAACATCACACATAAAATTTTGCATGTTAACAGCAGAAATAAAGGTCACGAGGTCGATAATACCTAAGAAAATCGAAAAAAAAAGACAAACAATTTATCTAAAAGGAACGACCTCTTAAAAGGTGATAGTTAAGAACGAGCTTGTTCAAATCAAAATTTAAGATGCAGCGAAAAGAATAATAACAAAAAAAACACTGGATTCACTACCTTTGGAAGAGCAGCTCAGAATCCTATTGTACTTGATACATTAAGATGTTAGGAGAGCTTGCTTTCGGGGAGAATAAATTAATATTTACCCATCAATCAGCTGTGGATATGTACGTTAATGCAAACTTTTTATATAATTATTTTTTTCAATTTACTTATTCAGATTATTTCTTCATTTTAAGGTAGATGGTTTGATGTTAAGTCAACAGCAGGGTTCAACATGTCTACCATGGATCATTGACCCCCTATGCTCATGAAAGAAATACTTTGATGATATCCAAACATACATCACCACCTGCTTTGGAATGGGAAAGGAGATATATTTTCTCCCTTATATACATGGGTAAGTGAAATTTGTTAACTTTAAAGTTTCATTTATTAATTTTGGTATATGAACAAGCAGTTAATTACCAATTTCATGTCATGCAGCTACTTGTGTCTCCATACGGAGAACACTGCTGTTTGGTTTTGTTTCATTGCACAAGTCTCCTCTTCAGCACTCTAGACATGTATAGATTGGTAAGACCAATTTTCAACTTTCTTTGTTGTATAATGTATGCTAAAGCAATTTTTTTTAATAGTTCTCTTGCAACACATATGATTTTATCTGGGAGATCTACTACTACAACTAAAAGCTTTGCATTGGTTGCCCTTAAGGTTTGGTATTTGTTTCATACTTTGTTACATTTGGTTCCATTCAAATGATGTTACTTACATTTTAAATAATTATGATGATATATTGTAGTGTAATAGACAAACGAGGTCATATGAATGTGGTTACTACGTCATGATTTGGATGATGACCATTATTCGTGCACATTACACTAGTGGATGGGAAACGGTAATATTTAGGATTGAATTTTAGTTTCTCTATAGTTTATACTTCATATACACGAATTGAAATCATTGTGTTTTATGCAGAGATTTAATAGGATTGCTCCAATTCTAGAGAAGTCAATTCAACTTGTGAGGAAAACACTAGCTAAATATGTAATCATTTATATAATTAGTATGTAGTAGAATTATTAGGATATAGTTCTAAGTTTATGTTTCTAAGTTGTTTAAGCTTTTCTACATGATTATAGTTTAACTTTGTACAATTGCATTGATTTATGCTTCAAACTTGATTTATGATTACATTGAATTGATTTAAGCTTCTAAGAAGTTTATTTATGATTCATTGAATATATTTATGTTTTAATAGTAATTTTCATTCAAAATATATGTTTCTGGATTATTCTGGACTGTCTGGCTATAAACTATATGCAGGTTTGTTTCTGTAGTTGGAAATGTTGCAAAAACGGACCTCATTTAAAAAAAAACAGGGGTATATGCCTCGGTTGAGGTCATACCCGAGGTATAAAGGCCCGTTATGGCCTCTGTTATAGTCACACCCGAAGCAGAAAGACTTGCGAATGAAGAAAAAAAAGGATTCTACTGCCTCAGTTCAAGCTACAACCGAGGCAGTAGAGTGAGACATATTGTCTCGGTTCAAGCTACAACCGAGACATAAAGTCCTACGAAAAAAATTTAAAAAAATCAAAAATTCTACTGCTTCGGTTAAGGTTGAACCGAGGTTAAATCCTCTCCTTTTATGTCTCGGTTCCCACCCGAGACAAAAAGTATCGCCTGCATATGCCTCAATTCGAGAACCGCTGCGTATAAGCAAAAATAATCGTTGTCGTTTCCCCTTATTGTACTAGTAAATTCTGACAATTTTAATAAAACTCCGGCCAATCCTGACGGTTTTTGAAAAATCCCTGCTAATTCCGACGGTTTTTCCAAAATCTCTATCAATTTCGGTGGTTTTCGCAATCCGCTTGACAATTCAGGTGATTTTTCTAAAACCGTGATAATCATTTAACCACGTAGTTTTCTTTCAGGAATTTTTATAACTCCAGAAATTGTATTTTCCAGAGTTAAAACCTCGCTGACGTTAAAATAACATTGCATATTTTTATAGTGATATATGTATCTATTATTTCTTTTAGTTTTTATTCTATTATTTCTCTTAGGGAACTAGGATAAGAGGAGGGGTAAAAAATATTAAAGCAAGTGAAAAATATAATAAAAAATTTGATATGAAAAAAGAGTTATAAAAAAGTTACCTAACAGATAGATACAAAA